>PITA01026393.1:0-22679 GCA_004023965.1 Spilogale gracilis
GGGGCGCCTGGGTGGCTCAGTTGGTTAAGCGACTGCCTTCAGCTCAGGTCATGATCCGGAGACCCGGGATCGAGCCCCACATTGGGCTCCCTGCTCGGCGGGAAGCCTGCTTCTCCCTCTCTCACTCCCCCTGCTTGTGTTCCTTCTCTGGCTGTGTTTCTCTCTGTCAAATAAATAAATAAAATCTTAAAAAAAAAAAAAGATGTTACTTATTTTATTTTGAGAGAGAGAGAGTGTGAGAGAGAGCATGAGATGGAGAAGTTCCGAGGGAGAAGTAGATTCCCTGTGGAGCTGGAAGACTGATGCAGGATTTGATCCCAGGACTCCAGGATCATGGCCTGAGCCAAAGGCAGTGGCTTAACCAACTGAGACACCCAGGTGCCCTCTTTTGAGTCTTTAATCAGAAATGACAACTGTCATTCCCAGAAAGTCCTTATTGACATAAAACTAGTTTAAACTCAGTTCTTGTTTGATTCTAAGTGAAGCTGTGGAATGTTGGTCTCGATAATTGGATCTCCCTCTGGCCTCCTCTTGCATTCATGCCTCACCCTGAGCTCTACCATCTACCTGCCATTCTGTATCTGTATCTTGTTCTTTCCTTGAAACTGAAAGTTTTAAAGCTTGGAGACAATAATGATTCCCATCGTGACTTACTGAAGTTTCTGAATTATGATAATTTTGGCTATGGAGACTTGGATTCTTAGGCTATCTTTAAATAACTGTTTTTTTTTTCTTTAAAGATTTTATTTATTTGAGGGCACCTGGGGAGCTCAGTGGGTTAAAGCCTCTGCCTTCAGCTCAGGTCATGATCTCAGGATCCTGGGATTGAGGCTCGTGTCGAGCTCTCTGCTTGCAGGAAGCCTGCTTCCTCCCCTCTCTCTGCCTACGTCTCTGCCTACTTGTGATCTCTCTCTCTCTGTCAAATAAATAAATAATCTTAAAACAAAACAAAACAAAGCAAAAATAAAAACTTTGAGCCCTTAAAGGGGAGCCTGGGTGTCTCAGTGGGTTAAGCCACTTTCTGCCTGCCTCTCTGCCTACTTGTGATCTTATTTAGAGATCATGACCTGAGCTGAAGGCAGAGGCTTTAACCCACTGAACCCCCCAGGCGCCCTCAAATAAATAAAATCTTTAAAGAAAAAAAAGATTTTATTTATTTGAGAGAGAGACAGACAGAGAAAGTGAGAGGGTGCATGGAGGGCGGAGGGGCAGAGGGAGGAAACTTTCTGCCAAGCAGGGAGCCCGATGTGGGACTTGATTCCAGGACTCTGGGAACATGACCTCAGCCGGAGGCAGGCACTCAACTGACTGAGCCACCCAGATGTCCTGATCTTCAAATAACTATTGAAAAAGAAGGGGGGGGGGCGACTGAAAATGCCTGAAATACGGAGAGACCACCAATCTCTGAATGGTGATCTGGATATATTTCCAGTCACAAGCTTAATTGCTAATTTTCAATATTAACTGCTTGTGTGAATATAGCTCTTATATTGAAAACTTAGGTGAATTTTGGGGCGCCTGAGTGGCTCAGTCCATTAAGCATCTGACTTGATTTCTGCTCAGGTCATGATCTCATGGGAGTGTGGTGGTGGTGAGATTGAGCCCTTCCTGGGGCTCCACACTCAGTACAGAGTTTGCTTAAAATTCTTTCCCTCTCCCTCTTGTCCCCTTTCTCCCCACCACTCACTCCTTCTCTCTCTCAAAAAAATAAAACAAGACCAAAAAAAAACCTGAGGTGAGTTTTAAAACCTGTGATATCAAATTAAGAATGTTGAATTCCAGTGTACTTTTATTTACTATGATCTACAATCAAGACACAAGGTAATGCTAAATGAAAAGTCTTGGTAACGGGGAAGTAAATGCAATGATTTTTCCAATGTTAGCTCCTGAATTTGGATTTGGGCTTTAGCTGTAAAGCTCATGGTAGTAGAGCTATAACCAAATTAATTGGTTGTATCTGGTTGAGACCGAATGTTTGCTAGCCTGATCACCATTTTGTAAACAGACTATGGCCAATCATGGCTTTCCTAGGGAATCGGCTGTTCAGAGAAACCCCCTCATCGCTGGCATCAAGATTCTTCACTTTATTCTCTGCCTGGAAGTTCATCTGAAAAACTGGGTTCGGTTTTAGGCCCTCAGGGCAGGAAACTCATTCCTAAGAATCTGGCTCCTTTTGCTTTTGGCTTTAGCTCTAGACAAGAGGAGGGCTGGGGATTTTTTTCAAGGGGCTCTCCTGGAACCTGCTTTCAACCTATGAGAAAACCTTCTTTGTTTTGCTCTCTGCAGTGCGGAAGCCACTGATAACAGACGTTGATAACTCTGGCAATAACGGCTTGAAAAACCACACATCCTGCTCCTCACCTGCTTTCAGACTTGTGACATTTCTTGCTCACTCTATTGACCTTGGCGACATGTATTCTGGTTGATTTTCAAGGGAGTTCTGAGGTATAGTGAAAGGAAACTAGTCCATTAAAAAATAAACAAAAAGAGGCGCCTGGGTGGCTCAGTTGTTAAGCGTCTGCCTTGGGTTCAGGTCATGATGCTGAGTGTCGGGATCGAGCCCCGCATCCGGCTCCCTGCTCGGCGGGAAGCCTGCTTCTCCCTCTCTCACTCCCCCTGCTTGTGTTCCCTCTCTAGCTGTGTTTCTCTCTGTCAAATAAATAAATAAAATCTAAGAAAACAAAAAACAACGAAACAAATCAAAATAATCCTATCTCCTTGGTTACCTAACAGTTTGACCAACTCCTAGCCTGATTTACTTGGATAATTAAGGCTTATTTGGGATTTTAAGGCAGTTGTCAATGCTCACTCTGGGCTAGAGAGACCCGGTTTAAATAATTTGAACAATGTAACAAAGCTGACAAGACAGATGTCTGCAGAAGGTAATACACTTGTGATATTGAGCTCTTAATCTCAATGTTAGCATTTCAGATAATTCGTAATGCATTCATTTGGTAAAACGTTTTTCTCAGACCCTCTTTCTCATTGAATACCTGTCTATTGAAAACAAGTTTTTGAAATTAAAATGTTTTTTCTAATCCATTCTTTGGTATCACAGTAACCAAAGAAAAGGTTATCTGACTGAATCAAACCTTAAAAAAAATGCAGTGTATTTTATATCATTGCCATATGTAACCTAATCTATTTTATATTGAACTTAAACCAAAATCTGAAGTTAGGTAAAATCTGTACTATTATAGTCCAAAACTGAAAGATTTAATTGTTTATTTTTTGGGAATTTCCTGTCTCTCTCCCTGGTCCACCAACATAATTACATTTCAACGTGGGTTCCGGAGCGCTATTTGTTCCAACAATTGTTTTATTTCAGGCTTTCTCTTTTTGTGAATACGGATCCAATGCTAAGGTTATGTGCTGGCCAATAATACCAGAAGGATAGCCCTTTCCTGAACAGTCTTTCTTAAATTCTACACGTGGAAATCATCTACGTTTGTATAGAGAGTCCTACTGTCTCCCTAAGAATTGTACCACCTGTGACAAATGTCCCTCACGATTTCGAGGCTCTCTGACAGTGGGAGATTTCACCTGAACACTGACATACAGATTTGCTCTGCCTGATTCCTCTGACCTGGTAAATTTTGTCCGCAGCTCGCCAGGAGCTGTGACTCTAGTCAGCTTAGCCAAAGAGATGGGTAAGAAGGAAAGAACCCTCTGGAGATTTTGGGCCAAAGCGCCCCTGCATATCCCTTGCCCCCCTCATATGCTCCAACAATTACTAGAATTTTTTTGGTTTTCTTGGCTGATTTGAGGATTTTAGCGATAAGTGGGGGCTATAGTTCTTTTTCTTTTTTGAAGTAGGCTGCACACTCAGCATGGAACCCAATGTGGGGCTTGAACTCACGACCCTGAGATCAAGACTTGAGCTGAGATCAAGGGTTGGATGCTTGACTGACTGAGCCACCCAGGTGCCCCAGGCTTAAAGTTTTAATACAAGCTTCTTAAGAACAGAACTAGTTACAGAACTGCTTCCCTGACTTAGCCTGGTGACTTTCCTCTGGCCTAACCCTCCCCCGATCCCCCCAGCCTCGGGCTGCTCCATCTAGTTCTACTTTCCCAAGGCATGCAAACCCGATAGCAGCCCCAGTGCCAGGACTCAGTTTATCCCTAGAAATATAGGGGAAAAAGTCAACTCACGTGGCTCCACGAAGAGTCTGGTGCCAGCTCCAAAAAACATCTGCCGAGAATGCCAGGAGCACATCGCAACACCACCTCACATGTAACTAGCCCGGGGCCGGCCCTGGGGCCTGTGCAAGCACATCTGCGCCCTGCCGCCTCCCCAGCCTGGGTCCCAGCCCAGAGACTCCACGACTCCGAGAACTACAAAGCTGCCCTTGATGAGATCAAGGGGCTGAGTGCACAGACTCTCAGTTCCCTTTGAAGCTAGTAACAGTTTGCTGGATGAGGTCCTGAGCACAAAGCCCCAGCCAGGAAGCACTGGGACAGGGGACAGCGCTGACATAGAGGGAGAGGCAGGTGACAGGTAGCTGCCTTCAAGAAGGAAAATTTAACTCCCAGTTTATTGGGAGGCCTCTCCACGAAGAACGTGATAGCTTGGGAACAGGAATGGGCATTGATTGGTGACATTTCTTATAAAGAGTGTCAGGCTGAAGAGAGTTTAGACACAGTTCCTGTTCTCATATTCTGGTTCCTTCTCTTGGGTCACAAATTCTGCTTTTTGATTAGAAACCTAATTTCTTCCCCATCACTCAGACTGAGTCTCACAATAATAGGGAATCTGTCTCCTAATTCCCTGAGCCCAGGAAAAAGCTTTCTAAGGATCTGAGGGTTGAAAAAGAAGTCGGTAGCCGATGGGGAGCCCAGCGGTGCTGTGGGTCATGGATGTGGGTCAGGGAAGCCGCTGCTTGCTTTGGACTGTTTTTGTTTTATAATTTCTCCTGTCTCTGGATCCAGATACTAGCTTCAGGAGGATATAGTAATCATGTGAAATAGAATTTAAAGACTATATGGATTACTTTGTCTTCTCATCAGAAATCAATAATCTAGGGCTAGAGCCAAAGGGAATGACAGTCGTATAGGGTCATTATTTGCTGTCAAAACCTTAAGGATTGAGGGCTTGACTTGAAATTCTCACTTTCCCTACCTGAGCTTCACACAATCATATTACACTCCACCATGGCAGGAAGAGAAAACTAAAGAAGTAAATGGAGTATCACTGGAGAGCACGGGTCAGCGTCCCAGCAGAGGGGCTAAGCCTCACTCTCATCTCTTTCCTTCTTCCCCAAGGCTCCCAAAGGCACAGCCTCAGAGATCTGATTCTAACACTGCAGATAATTCTGAATTTCAAGTGGAAATGATTTAAAGGGAAAATGAAACACAGTACTTCGTGCTCAGATGCAATTTGCCCAACATCGATCAGACTGCAATCAGCTACAACATGATTGTTTCCCTCCTTCTTTCTAGTCTCTCTCCTCTCAGAGACAACTCATCAATCCCACTACATCCCTGGAAGCAACAGGTAATCAAGAACCCCCTGTAAGGTTATGTTTCCTTCTGAGAGGCAGACGTCATGTTGACATTACCGGCAACTTTCAGGACTGTCCACCTTGCCCCATTCACACGCCTTTCTCCACTTCTTTATTTCCTCTGAGATAAAATTTAACCATGTAAGGGACAATGCCTGCAATTTGAAAAGCTTCTGAAAGACTACTGTTCTCCTAATTAGTCTCTGGTTAGTCACTGGGGTGACTAACCGTCAACAGGTATCCAAACTACTTACTTGAATATTGCCCCTGGATTTCCAAGCCCTGGAACAGATTACCATTGGACAATATCCTTAGGAGAGCATCTTTGCTTCTCTACTGTCCTGAAGTTGGTGGCTGTGATTCTGCATTGGCTGTAGGCTCCTGAACCCTACATTCAGAGTAGAGTCTTTGGATTCAGGGCTAACAGAAGAGGTGAGCACATTAACTACTCTTGGCCAACCCAGACTAGGATGGGGCCTTGGGGATCATTTAGTCTGAGCCAGGCACACTAACTTAAAGCAAGTTCTCAGCAAAAAGACACAAGGGCAAGATTGGCTTTTGTCATCTGAGGGAGAAAAGACTATCTTGATCTAACTCCTTCTTTAATAGTATTTTTCTTCTCTTTAACCATCCCTCTTCTTACACCATGGCCATGACTCTGTCCTCATAAACAGTGGAAGACTCTCCTCACCTAGAGCTTGCCTCTTCCCAGGTCCCAATCTCTGACCGAGGAGGGGACCACAAGCTTGACCAAGGGTTTATTCAGGTCGTTGTAGAAAACTCATTGGTACAAATCTTCAGATCCAGGTTTCCATGCATACAGAGAATATTTTCCTAAGAGAAACCTAATGAATTTGTCCTCAGATTTTACCTTGACTCTCTACAACAATAAAACAATGGGTTTCCAGTTTGGAATCTCCTGACTTCCCAAGAAGCTCCATTCATTCAGGACTAGGCTACAACAAGTACAAAGGAATATATGCCCTGAAGTAAAATGCATAACCTACTTGGTTCCACGATGAGCCGAGTTCCTCTTCCAAAGATAAGTTGTGCTTCATTACACCACTTCAGGCATCATTACAAAAAGCCTCCCTACCTATTTGCCGTCTGCACAGGCCTTCTGTTTGGAGGGGAGTGGGTGGAGCAGAACGAGTGTAGCTGGAGACATAAAACTGCAACAGTATCTGAGATCTAAGCATTATATTTTGGCAGCTTGTTTGATATGCGTTATCTTCAGAGTGTTGGCATTTAGGAAAGTCCCTAGGTTTTCTGCTATTACCTCCTGAACCTGTCATCACTTACCCCCCAATCTTGCTTCAGGTTCATATTTTCACAAGGGAGAAAGGAATCATTTTGGCTTTGCCCAGAATTGACAAATGGCTACTGTTACGAAACGTAACTTTGAGGTTCAATTCAGTCATAAAGGACTATGCCTCAGTTAGAGGTAGAAGAACATGATGGTTGGAGCAAGAGCCATTGGTACAAAAGATTGGAGCCTACCCAAAGGTCATGATAATCATAGATGACTACCATTTGTATAAGTATTTTGCTACTTACAAATGTCTTATGTTTGTACTGCCTCAGCAAACATTAATGTAACAAACTCCATGAGATGATATTATTAGATGTATTTTACAGATAAAATTGCTGAAGCTAAGTATGATTAAGGTAGTGAGTGGCTGGGCTGGGCCTTACTTCCAGGTCTCCAGACTCTAGCGGCCATGCATTGAACCTGAGTAAAGATGATAGGACTGGAAGGAGCCTCAGCAGTCACTTGTCAAAACCTCTGTGATGACCCAAGAGTTAATTAATGGATGCATAAGTTTTACCTCCTTTTCCAGTACTTAAAAAAAAAAAATCAGATCATGGTAGGGCACCTGGGTGGCTCAGTTGTTTAAGCATCTGCCTTCAGCTCAGGTCATGATGCCAGGCTGATCCCTACTCAGTGGGGAGTCTGCTTTTCCCTCTGCCCCTCCTCCCACTTGAGCACACACTCTCTCTCTCTCTCTCTCTCTCTCTCTCTTTCTCTCTCTCAAAGAAGTAACAAAATCTTAAAAAAAAAAATCAAATCACTGAATTCCTACCAGGTCATAAGACACTCACAGCATTGGACTTCCCTGCTTTTCCTACTAAATATTCCTAAGAATTGGTCTGGATGGTAATCAGAATCACCATGTGCTAAAGCTGGAAGTCACCTTAGAAATCACTTGGAATTCCCTAGAAGGAAATGAAAGTTCAGTGAAGTCAAGTCAGAGAGCTCGCCAGTCAGAGATAAGGATTGGATCTTGGTCTTTGAAATCTTGGTCTTACATGCTTGTCATCATATCTTTCATTTACTAGATGTATTTAGTATAGGTCTAGTTATGACCTAGATCTGCAAATGGTGAATGCACAGGTGGTAAGTTGGTTATCTAAAGTTAGTCAGGTGGAGGGAAGACAACACATATTCTCCAGGAAAGATACTGGGTCAAGAGGACCACTGGAGCACATACCTCCTTCTGGACCTTATGAGTCCCTGTTTCTCAAACCAGCCTTGCTAAATTACATGCTGGCTAGATCTTTTCAAGTGTTTCCCAAGCTGGTGACTTGGGAAAATATTTAACAAAGACAATTGCTAAATGTAGTGGTCATAAGAAAGAAAAGCCACTTACGTGGTGCCACCTCCAGATAGGTTCCTTTGCCAAAGATCAGTGGATCATTTGTGCTTGAGACTGCACAGCTATTAGACCCCATCTAAAAACTGCCTTGCTTTCTCTTTGGGCAACCCTGGTGCCAGTTGCCAAGTCATGTGATAGCTATTGGATGGAGTCATGTGATAGCTATTGGATGGCATCTCTGTCTCATCTGGACTAACCTCTTTGTTCTTCAGTCTTGGGGACCAAAGTAGGAGATGATTCTGTGTCAAATAGAAATCTGAGCCCTTGCCATGTTACTGTCTGAATTTGTGCTCTGAATGAGAGAGAGTGAGTTTGTACACTGATTGAGAGAGACCAGAAAGGAATTTCTTATTTTGATCCAGAGAGAAGAAAGGTGGAATGTTGGTAATAGAGTAGCGGGTCTCAGCCCTCAGCTACACTTAGGTACCCCACTCATTCCTCATTTTAGAGGAATTCCATTTCATGTCCAGTCAGAGTCTGCACCACTGTCAAGCACTGCACAACAGCTAGACTTCTTAGTATAAGAAAAACCAAATTAGAGTCTTCAGTGCATCTTAACAACATATTCATGAATATCACATTGTAGCAAGCTTCCATGATCTACTCACCCTTAAAAGTGACAGTTAAATTAGCCTCTGTCATCTGTAAAAATAAGTTTATAAGATTTCCTGTGTCATTTACAAAAACCAGGGAGAAAATATACATTTTCACATCCGTTTACAGTCCATAAAGGACTGCAGATCAGGGCACCTGGGTGTCTCAGTGGGTTAAAGCCTCTGCCTTTGGCTCAGGTCATGATCTCAGGGTCCTGAGATCGAGGCCCACATGGGCTCTCTGCTCAGCAGGGAGCCTGCTTCCTCCTCTCTTTCTGCCTGACTCTGCCTACTTGTGATCACTCTCTCTATCAAATAAATAAATAAAATCTTTAAAAAAAAAGGACTGCAGATCATACTTCAAGAATGACTAAAATGGAAAGTGGCTTTCAGTAGCAGAAAAAGGTCAGAAGACCTAAAATCTAGTTGGACCCTATTCCTCAGTGGGTGTAGAATCTTAGCCAATTTTAGGGAGCCTCATTTGCCTCCTTTACAAAATTAGGGTAATATCATCTATATTGGGGGTTCTTAAGATGAAATGAAAGGTGTATATAAAGCACTCTGTACACTAGAAAGCCTTGGTGGAATGGTTGGAATGTTCATTAATATTAGACCTAGAGAAAACACATTTTACTTGAAGCAAAGGGTGTAATTTCCCTAAGCACAGAGCTTCCCAGGGGGGGACTGGAAGGAAAAGGTCACTAAGAGAAAACAGAATCCTATTTCTTTGGAATTTAAGATGAGAGTGCTCACTTTTTAGGGTTATAGGTCAGGACAGGAATCCAAGTTTCTGTCTCCCCTGGTCTTTTCTTGAGGTCAGGCGTGATCTCCATTGCATTCTCCAATCTTCCCTTTCCAGTCCCCACACTGGAGTCCTCATGGTGGCCCACAGGCTGCCCTGTCCCCAGGCCTGTTACCAATCTGAACCTGGCCTCATTTTCAAATTCCTCCCCGTCACTTCCACTTTCCTCTCCTTCCTCTCCTTCACACGGACCTGGCGGTGCTCTTCCTCCAGATATCTGCACACAGCTCACTCTGTCACCCCCTCAGATCTCTGCTTAAATGTCACCTTTCCAGTGAGGCCTTTGTATGACTCCTCTGTTAAAAATTGCACACCGCTCCCTCCTCTCATCTTCTGCATTCACTTCCCTGCTTTATTTCCTTCACGGGGCTTATTACCACCCACAATACTATATATTTTATTTATTTATTTGGGCTACCATCTGTCTTGTGCCATTAGAGTGAAATTTCCAGTAAGGCATGAATTTCTGTCTGCTTTGTTCATGCTGATTTGCTCAGCAGTGAGAAGAGGGCCCGGCAGACAGGGACAGAGACTTGTCACAGATTCGGGAGCTAGGACTAGACCTTGCCTCTCCAGGTTCCTAGTAGGCTTTTATTTCTTTTTCCCTTTGCCTCACACCACAACTGATCATTCATTCATTCACTCACTTATTCATTTGACATTTATTTAGTGCCTTCACTGTATTTGTGGGTACAGAAAGGAACAACTCAGGGTCCTTGCCCTCAGGGAACAAGGGAGACAGATGGTCAATGAGCATCCGAAAGTCTTGGGTGGAGATGAGGGTACAGAAATAAAGCAGGGTAAGGGGGCTATAGGAAGGGATTGGGGAAGGTGTCACTAGAAGTAGCATTGAGTACAGACCTGGAGAAGGAAAGGGATAGAGCTTTGAGAATCCCTGGGAGAAAATGATACCAGGTGAAGCCAGTGTAGACCACAGGCTCCATTCTAAAGCTGGTGATTGCCAGAGGGGTGGGGTGGGAAAGGGTCAAGTCAGGGAAGGGAAGTGGGAGATACAGGTTTCCAGTTACAGAATGAGTAAGCCATAGCACAGGGTGAAGGCCCAGCAGGAGGAATGCAGTCAATATGGTAATAGTGTTGTACAGGACAGATGGGAGCACTTGTGAGCACAGCATCATGTGTAAACTTGGTCAATCACTATGTTGTACCTTGAAACTAATGTAACGTTGTGTGTCAGTTACACTCAGATTAAAAAAAAACCAAAACAAAAAACTACACTCTGTTCTGAGAGACCTTCATTGTGAGTGAGAGGTAATGCCACAGACAGGGGAATGAGAATCTTATCTCTTGGTAGCACAATGATGAATCTGGGATTTTCTGGACTCTTTTTTCTTGGGATGATCGTCTGATGGTTATCTGGATCTTTCTGAGTATAGGGACCCTCGATTCCAGGGGTGTAGTGTGAGGAATGGGGTCTTGCCCGGAGAATAACTCTTTGGGTAACTGGTTTTGGTATGATAGGGCAGAAGTGCTTCCCTTGATAAAGGATGGTGGTGGAGATGGTGGTTGGGAGAGAAACAGCCTAACGGTGGCTTTAGAATTCTGCCGGTGGCTTGGAAAGGAGCCCAGTAGAGGAGGAGGGGGAGGTTGGGCCAGGCAAGGAAAGCCTCCACATGAGCCTCAATCAAACTGCAGTCTACACAGAAAAGAAAAGTTCTTAAGTGCACAGATGCTGGAATCAGACAAATGATAGGCGGGCCATAGTTGCACATGGTCATTGTGAGAAGTGCATAAGATGGCATTCATTAATAAAGTGCCTCGTCCAGTGGCCTGATACACAGTAGACATGCAGAAAGTGGTAGTTGATATGGTGATGATATATAATAATATGTATTATTCTAAGTATATCTCATGACCCACTTTCACGAAGATGCTCCTGATGACTGTGTGTCTTGTCTAAGCTCCTATCATTGTCATGGCCCGTAGCACACATTCACATTGTGGCTCTTTATTCCACACTCTTTGGTCCTGTTCTCTGGTCCTGTTTTATGAAGTTAAGTGGCATCCCCAGGTTTTCTCTATCCAGAGGGCTACAAGGTTGTTGGATTTGGGGCTGCGGGTTTGTGTAGACCTGTCGTTAGCTTTGTGCTACCCAGGGGCCCTGCAGGTAAGGACTCGAAAGAAACATCCAAGGAAAAGGAGGCTTCAAAGGAAGTAGGCTTCTGAGAATATAAAAGCTCTGTGTTTGCAGTGAGGCCTTTCTAACGCAATGTTAGTTGGCTGAAAAAGAAAACACCATTCAAAGATATTCTTGCTCCTTCTCTCTCTGGGCGCCCCTCATCTTTTCATTTCAAAGGATGATGGAATGTACCAGCTCAGTGCTTCTCAAACCTCAATTAATCACATCTCTGGATTTTTTTTTTTTTTGGTCACATCCATCTATCATAGAATTTGCCTAATAATTTTCTTTAAATTTGCTCACTTTTTAACTTAAAATATAATTAAAAGGAAACTTTAAGTCACATGGATTTGACAACCTCATTGTCACTATTTTGATACCCATTAAGAGATAGCATAATTAAAATGAAAAGGAAGTCTATATGCTATATAAAACCATGGCTTGTGCATCCACACTTAGGAAAACACTGGCTCATAGCTCAGGAAACAGAAGGACTTCATTTATTAGGAAGAATGTGGTGAACAAATAGGGAAATCAGTCACTAATGTCACAGGGAATGTGGATAAACCATTATTTTAGTGAGGGATTTTAAAATCAATGAGGTGTAAGGACAAAGGCCTGAAGTAGTTGCATTTTTAAAATTTTGCTATGATTCTTTTTCTGGTTTTTTAAATCTGAATTTCTCTGCTCTGACCATGCTAGCACAGCTTTGGCTCTCTATCTCTTTCTGGATGCAAAGCCCTACCCCGCTTCTCTCCATAGTATGTGTGGTCTGGGAATGGCAAGACTACACTCCTTCCTTTTTTTAAAATTTTAAATATGTATTTGTTTATTTTTAGAGTGAGGAGAGGGAGAGAGGGAGGGTGAGAGCACACAAGCAGGGGAAGGGGCAGATGGAGAAAGAATCCTGAAGCAAACTCCATGCTGACCATAGAGCCCAATGTGGGGCTCAATCCCATGACCCTAGATCATGGCCTCAGCTGAATTCAAGAGTCGGCCGCTTAACCAACTGAGTCACCCGGGTGTCCCTTGCACTCCTTCTTTTCCCTCCCTCTGCCCTCAGTGGTGTGCCTCCTGCACCTCATCCATACCGGCATTCTCTGAGAGGAGGCCACCCCATTGCATTCTCCCTCTGCACCTCTCTGTAGCCTACTTTTACCTTGGGAAACACAAGCTGAATGCCAGGCACCAGGCCAGACTGTGCTGTTACTTTTCCAGTAGCTCCCTCAGCAGGTTTGGGACCCCTGACCCCACTGTTAGATTTTCCTAGGGCCTTTGGAGTGGGGTTTTGTACTTGTCTTTTGCATTTGCTGGCTTAATATTCATATCACACTATCTAACTGGAAGCTACTGCTTTTTTTTTTTTTTAAAGCAAGACATGGTTCGATTCACATGTCACTTAACTAACACGAAAAGAAGCCTTCTGTGTTGAGTGCAATCCTTTGACAACTTTAGCACTGATTCTTTTATAACAGTTAACTAGATCTGGCACCAGATCTGGCACCAGATCTTCTCAGTGAGGGAGATGAGCACCATGAGTCCTTAGGGAATTACTCCTACCTATGTCCCATAGGCTTAAAGCACTTCTTAGTTGGAAACACCACACATTCACTTTGTTCTGCTTGGAATCTGGTCTCACTGGAAACCAGAATGTTCCCACTCCCTCACTCGTAACCTAGCTTCCATTTGCAGCTCAAACAATTAGAAGCAGATGCCTGGGTCTCTTTTTTTTCTGAAAAGAAATGTAGCAACACCAGTGACCACCTTCTGCCTCTCCTTCTACGGCCAGTGAGCTCTCTCTCTCTCTCAGCCTAAAGAAGGTCAGAATTATTAATATCTGGAGAACTTTGATAGAATCACAGACTCAGATCAACCTTTTTCCTGATCAGTTCTCTCCTTGGGGAGTTAAGCCAGTGACTCTGGTCTCTACAACCTGATCTGAGTCCCACAGATTAGGCAGAATTTTCTCAGTTTCTCCAGAGCTGGGTTCTTTCACAGTCCAGACTCTTTCTCTCTCTCTCTCTCTCTTTTAAAAAGATTTTATTTATTTATTTGAGAGAGAGAGGGAGAGTGAGCAAGCATGAGTCTGGGGCAGAGGGAGAGGGAGAAGCAGGGTCCCTGCTGAGTAGGGAGCCCGACATGGGACTTGATCCCAGGACCCTGCAATCACTACCTGAGCTGAAGGCAGAAAGTTAATGGACTGAGCCACCCTGGAGACCCCAGACTCTATTTTTTTTAACAGACAAACCTCCTCCCAGCTCCTGTCGAGGGCACTAACTACAGTTCACATCTTCCCTCCTTGACACTATTTTGGTGCTATTACTACCCATCATATTTCCTGATATTTCTGCCCCCCTTAAATGGAGGAGATTCAAAGCTCAAAAAGCAGACAAATGGGTTACTTACGTGCTTCGACGGTCAGGCGAGTCCCTTTTCCAAAGTAGAGCTTGTATGTATCACGGCAACTGAGGCCATTCCAAAAACCTCAGCGCCCTCCTCGGGAGCTCCTCCTCCTATCAGCTTTAGGACTGGAGGGTCTTTAGGGCTTGGCTCTTAGAAAGGTGGCCCTCACTGCTTATTCAACTGGTTTATGATGATTTAATCAATTGCAGGGGCAAAGGGTGGGTTTGCTTTGTGAGGCTCTTGACTGAGGGACAGGTAGGAGCCCGTATTCTTACAGTGACCATTGCTTCATGACGTTCTCTGAATTGTTGCTTTCTCTTGTTTTAGATGGTTCTCACTCCCACACCCATCCCTAACTCTCAGTCTTGGAAAACCGGCATTGCCAAGAAGATGGATCTTGGACTCATGACTGTCCCAAAGTCAAGGCCTTCACGGCCCCTAGTGCTGCTTTAGGACAGACAGCATCTGGCATAACAAGGGGTGAGGGGCTGGCGTGAAAACCTGATGAGGTGCTCGAGAGTTTTGGTACAGTCAGCATTAGAATGAACAACTATGGCTGGTGATTCCCTAAAAACAAATCCATCTCTCTTTGTATTTGTCTTCCCAGACTGCAAGGCCAAGCACTCAGCAAATCTCTCTAGGGACTTGGTTTCAGAAATTCCATAAGAGATGGCTCATATAACTCTTACCATAGAATCAACACGGACCGGGACGATAACAGTTTCTAAAGAGACATCCCCCACATGTGGCTGCAGTAAAATGTGGAAAAGCCAGTATCATCAGAGGGAGTGAGAGGCCAGCATCTGGGGGTCACTTCTGGTCCGGCCAACTTCCTGGTGTCCTTTCTGAGTCCTGGAGCAGAGAGGGGTGGCTTCCTGCTGTGTTCATCTCCTGGGGCTTGGCGGCCAGGCTGAGGATTTCTGGGGAAATGCTCTGCAGTTTTTGTACATGTGTCTGTGGCTTTTGTAGCACTGTGGGTATCCCCCCAATCACGGTGATGCAGAGCTTTACAAAAACCTCCCCTGGTTTCACTCTATGTGGCCTCTGAGTCCCCCTGGGGCCTGACGTTTGCTCCAAGTAAGCTCCGCAAGATGAAAGGGTTTGGCTGCTAGGGCCACGCAGGTTTGCCCTATAGCTTCTGCCTGAGGCTTTTCTGCCTTGCTGGTCGGATCTGCCCAGAGTCTGCGACTAGAATGGTCATTCGGAAGTCACCACGTCCATTCCATCTGGCCAGTCTCCTCTCAGATGGTTTCCTATAGAGGAGTTTGTGTCAGATTTCTGGATGTCTCTAGGGGATTCTACATGCTGTGGGTTGGGCAGAAAATGTCTGTGGTCAGTGGAATTTCTCCCATGACCTGCTAAGCCTCTGATTCGCCTCTGCCTGCCTCACTTTACACCTGAATGATGTCACACAGTTTACAAAGGGCTGTCATGTGAACTTAAAATTTCATCTTCTCCATTGACACCCTGGTTGCTAAATCCAGGGCCAGTGGCCCATATGGTGCTTTGTGTGATGTCGAAAAGGCAACCGTGCTGGGCGAATGCAGAGGCAGCCCCTCGGGTTCAAGCTTGGCAAACAGACGGCATCTTTGTGTGCTGTATAAAACCCATCCCTTTCTCCAGCTGATGCAGCCCCGCCCCAGGGCCTTGGCTCGGCTGGCAGGGCATGAGCTGAATTTTAGCCTTGCTTGTCCCCTCAGCTGAGTGCCCAGTGGGGACTTGTTATTTATATTCTCGTCTGACCTCGTTTGTTGTTGTTGTTGTTGTTTTTTAAAGATTTTATTTATTTATTTGACAGAGAGAGATCACAAGCAGGCAGAGAGGCAGGCAGAGAGAGAGGAGGAAGCAGGCTCCCTGCTGAGCAGAGAGCCCGATGAGGGCCTTGATCCCAGGACCCTGAGATCATGACCTGAGCTGAAGGCAGAGGCTTTAACCCACTGAGCCACCCAGGTGCCCTGACCTCTGGTTTTTGACAAATTATTCCCTTTTTGAAAACTCCTCTGGGGCCCTCCACACTTGGGTCCTGGTTAGCCTGTGATTTCTGTGTCTAGCACTGTGAAAACAAAGGGACATTATTAATTGATAACCATTTAAGGAGAGTGTGCATTTTGCTGCTATTGCTGTCTTGGAGCAAGATTTTAATTGAATAATTAATTTAAGATTTTATTTATTTATTTGACAGAGACACAGCAAGAGAAGGAACACAAACAGGGGGAGTGGGAGTGGGAGAAGCAGGCTTCCTGCTGAGCAGGGAGCCCTATGTGGGGCTCCATCCCAGAACTCTGGGATCATGATTGGAGCTGAAGGCAGACGCTTAAGGACTGAGCCACCCAGGCACTTTGGGACTAAGATTTTAAAAAGGCTTATATTGGGGCGCCTAGGTGGCTCAGTCATTAAGCATCTGCCTTCAGCTCCAGTCATGATCCTGGGGTCCTGGGATCGAGCCCCGCATCAGGCTCCCTGCTCAGTGGGAAGCCTGCTTCTCCCTCTCACTCCCCCTGCTCATTGTTCCCTCTTTTGTTCTGTTTCTCTCTGTCAAATAAATAAATACAATCTTTGAAAAAAAAAAAAGAAGGTTTATCTTTGCACTCTCTCTAGAAGATCCTATGCAAATCCATGGCTTGATTAAGTCATCAGGATTTTAGTTATAATCTTTGTGACAACTCCTTCCCATCCTACATACAGCTGCATTCCTGTCCCATAAATTCCAAGCAACTTCATCTTCATATACAGAGTCTAACATTCTTTTGTCGAAAACCAAAATGAAACCAAACACCTCCCCCAACCCCAAAACCAAAGAGCAAAAAGGAAAAAAGGAAAAGAAGAAATGTTATGCTCTCAGTATTAATGTAATGGGATGGCTTTGGGCAGGAAGCAAGGAAATGTGGGTCTCATGGGGAGGGTCAGAAGAGAACAAGGGATTTCAACCTCAACTCTTGAGTAGAACTGGTTTTAGGTTCTAGGGTTTGAAATGGCAGGAGGTAGGTGGTTAACTGTGTTGGGTTATGGATTAAGGTACTTGTTAACCTGCCCGAGACTCACTGACCCCTTCCTAGCACGGGTGTAGGCTTTCCCAAGCAACTACTAGAAACTGGTTTGAACAGAACTACTTATAGGAAACAAAAAGTTGGGTATGAAAAAGGAGGAAACTTTGGAGTCATATCAAAACTTACACTTGGCAACCTTATGGGTCTGGGTCAGTGAATCTTACAATTCCCTGGCCACGGCCAAGAGATCTGGAGTGATGAATCCTGATGAGAATATGCCTGTTGTGGTTTCCAACACTTCACACCCTCCCTGCAACAGAAGTGTGGGTCCGTGACTTTGCAAAGCCCGCTACAAGCAGAGTGTACATCCCACTCTATTGACTAGGGCTTGACCAACCTTGGACTGACAGGACTTGAGTGAAAGTGACAGAGTGTGGAGCTCCAAGAGATGTCCAATCATGGATTTTCACCAGCACTCTTAAACCTCTTTCTTCTGGGATGAGAAGAGTGTGTTCCTGGAAATCACTGCTGCTTCCGCCTGGGTCCTAAAATGAAGACATGCTGGGAAGAGTTGAATCCAACTCGCATCTTGAAGCCAAGTCCAGCTGGGTGGCAGAACAGTTAGCAAAAGCAATATATATTTGTTGTTGTAAGCAACTGATGATTTGAGATTGTTACAGATCATAATCACAGCAGAATTAGCTAATTAATACAGATGTTAAGCCTTAGGGGGGGATCTTGAATGTGAAATCACTTGCTTGAAAGTATTGGTAACTCCCCCTTATCTTCAAGATGAAATGATATGGAACACAGGCTTTTGTCTACTGATCAGGTCTACGTCTTGTACTTTTCACTTGCTGCCTTGAACTCAGCTGCACTGAACTACTTGCTTCCTGAAATCTCCATGTCCTTTCATACCTCTTTGCCTCTGCCATGTGATTGCTTTTGCCTGAAAAGCCCTTCTCTTCTTTGATTCCCCAGTTTGGATCTTAACCCACTTCCATAGATTTTATTCATTTTCTGGTCTTAGCTTTGCTGGTGAATTCCCTGATGATAGAAGACCGGACTGGGTAAGATACCCATTCTTTCCCTCCCTGCAACAGAAGTGCGCAGAAGCGTTCATGAAAACATCTTCCTCTCTTTTTTGTTAGGTAGAGACCCTTGAGAGAAGGGATGTGTCTGGGTCATCCTTATATATTCTCCGGGCGCTTCAGTGAGTGCCCAGAAAATGTCTTCTGAATCCATTCTAAGGATGAGATATCTCACGTTCAGAAAGGATGAGTGAGGAAGTGACACAGCCATAGCCAGAACCCACACACTCCCAATGCCAAGTCCCTCGCTCCCTCGCTGGCACCGACCAGGCTGCCTTATGGAATACTACCTACACCTGTATAGTGGAGCATAGTGACATTCCTTGTAAGCAAATTGATTATTAACATTAGCCCGAGCTAAGCATTATCAGGAGAGTAAATTCATTGTGATTTGCTGCGCACCATGAAATATATTCTATAGTCACATAGAAATGAATTTCACCTGGTCTACATTCAAATCACATTCTTTTCCACTAATGTGAGTCATCAAGGATCACTTCTGTCTCTGGAGAGCAAGCCTGGAGTCTCATAGCTGGGGGAGATCTCAGTGATCATAATATTCACTTCCTTGGGTGTTCAGATGAAAGAGTCTAGAAAGATCCAGAGAAGTTTCACAAATTATGCCAAGACCCAGTTTCAAAGAAGCATAGAAGAAATCAAGTACCCCAGTTCCTAGTCCCATGTTATTTTTCGGCACACTAGGCAAATGCCCAGGCTTTTTTGGTTTTTATTTTGGCATTTATCATTTGGAGGTGTTCCTGGCATTTATCATTTGAAAGTGTCTCAGTCCCATAGCTGACCTCTTTCCCTGAAGTGGCCAGAGACTGCTGGACAAGCCATCATTTTCTTTTTTCTCTGTGGTGTTATGGTGTCGTATGAGACGTTCTTCTGTGGGAAAGGGGAGGAACAGACACGGAGCAGGTGAATCCTAAAGTTTGGCTTTTCCGGGAAAGAGGCTGGGCCATGTTCCAAGTGTTGGGTGACCTCATTCTCGGGGGCAGGGGGGAACACAGGAAATGCAAACTGTGTGCAAAGTGGCCTTCCATGGTATTATCCGGTCCCAGCTAAGACCAGGCATCTTGTTTAGAGACTCCAAGCACTTTGAGAAAACTCATGGGATACCAAGGCAAAAATGAAGTAGGGTTTGGTCAGGGTCATCCTCCAGGTTGGAAATATTTGGGATTGTGGACTTTTTTTTTCTTTAAAGATTTTATTTATTTGACAGCGAGAAACACAGCCAGAGAGGGAACACAAGCAGGGGGAGTGAGAAAGGGAGAAGCAGGCCTCCCGCCGAGCAGGGAGCCCGATGTGGGGCTTGATCCCGGTCTCCAGGATCATGACCTGCTGAAGGCAGTCGCTTAACCAACTGAGCCACCAGGTGCCCCTAGGATCGTGGACTTTGAACTAGCTTTATTTATTTCCACCCCAGTATATTGACATGTATTCTGAGGGTGATAGACAAACTGTAGGGTCTTCAAAGGAGACTATCTGGCTGTTGAAGGTACTTTATATCCCCTACAGGAAGGAACCGCCAGAAAACTTGAGGGAGTATAGATGGAAGGAATGGCGATACCGGGGGTGTTTGATCATATTCGAGTATCTGTCAGGGCAGAGCTGGCTTATTAGAAGGCCGCTGGATTCTCAGGTCTACTCAGGCATTCTATCTATTGCAATATGCTGGTTTAGTTAAAAAAGATGAAAAATCTCTGGTCTTACGTGGATACGTAGTTTAAAAGGTGATGTTAGTTGCCATGTGGAATCTGAAACTTGTGGAATTAATGAACTTTTCATATTCTGTTAGATCAAAATCCATTAGTCTAGCTTGCATTTCAGATGAAATTTTCACCCAGGCATGGTTTTATAACATTATCCATTGGTCATTTCGGAAATAATTGGTTCACGGATTTAGGAAACTTCCACATGTTGACACATTTCATTATACAGTATCAAACGATCACAGTTGGTAATATCACCACCAGTATCTTTAAATCAGAAAAGTATTTAAACATTGGGGGGGGCATTCAGCTCATGGTGGCAGATAGAAGTTTTCCTAAATGCTACCTTTTGCCAGATTTTTGTCATTAACAACAACTTTCAGTTGTTTTTCTTGATGTGACAGGCTCAGTTCATTCATTTTCAAGAAGACGCCTGCCAGATACTCAAGTCTGAACAACCACAGTTTATCTGTCAGTTATTTTTTTCAAGCAAAAGTGATGTTTCACGGAAAATGTGGCGAGTTCAGCTTGCAAGACTACCAATTGCACAGATGTTTCCCTTGGGATAACGATCATGATTTCGAACACAACAGAAGTACTTTATGTGCTCTCCCTCTTTTGTCACAGAATACTAAAAAGACACATATGCAAGAGGTGCGATTTAATAAAATTAATAGTTTTTATGCTGCTTTGTCAATGTTACAGACTAAATTATGTGCCCCCCACCCCCAGTTCATATGTTGAAGTTCTCTCTCCCAGTACCTCAAAGCATGACTATATTTAGAGATAGGGTTTTTAAAGGTATGATTTAATTAAAATGAGGCCATTTGGATTGGATTAGGATGGTTCCTTAGGGTGAACCTCAATCTAGTCTAACTGGCGTCCTTATAAGAAGAGGAAATTCAGACACACAAAGAGAAGAGACAGCACAGGGCTATGAATACACAGAGGAAAGACACTGTGAGGACATGGCAAGAAGGTGGCTCTAAGCCAAGGGAAGAGGCCTCTGGAGGAACCAGCTCTGAGGGCACTTTGATCTTGGACTTCAAGCCTCAGAACTATGAGAAAATGGATTTCTGCTGTTTAGATGATATTATACATGGTATTTTATTATGACAACTCCGGCAAACTAATGTAGTCAATAATACTTTAAAGTAACATGGCTTTTTTCCGCCTTGTAAAAACATGATGGTAAAGAACTCAATGATAACTACTCCAGAATTGATGCCCCTGCCTGGATCACCGCTCGTTGCTTTTGCACCATCAGGACAAATAGAAACAATGAAAAAGGCAAGTGAGGTTTCGATATTACTGTGAAGATAGTTCTGATGTCATGGACTCCAAGGTCTTGGGGACCTAGAGGTCCATGGCCTGGACTTCAGGAGCTACTTACTGTTCTACATCTATGTGCAGTGGCAGCTGGAAGGCCTGAGCTCTCTCTATGGTTCCAGCACTCTCGACTTGTTTGCTAGTGATTAGCAGATCAATTGCCGCAGATGCTTCGACTAATCAATGAATCTGACCATCACAATGGTCAGAAGCTGTTGTGAGCAGCAGCCTCTGGTTCTGTAAAAATGTTAAAGGTGACTCGGATACTTTGACTGGATTCTCTGGAGTCAAGGACCCTGGATCTGTAGGTCATCTGCCACTGGTCTCTTCCTCGTGTTGGTACTCTGGGGATAAGATCCTGGATGTTTTAGACCTTTTTTTTTGGTCTGAAATATTTTTTTTCTGTGTGATTTCTTGCATGACAGGATACTCATCCTATTTCTTTTTTCGATGGCTGTGAATGACTCCAGTCTGCTATACCTGAAAGAAATGTTAAAACTCATCACTATATGCTGAAAAATTAATATCTAAAAGAGTTTGCTCTTTTAGAAAATAAGTAAAAGTGAGAATTTCATTTAAGTGTTGTCTCAGTGAACTGTTTATATTCTCTGGAAATGGGCTCTTCTGATTTTATTTGGATTGAGTTGTTGATGTATTCTATCCTTTAAGCCATAAGCCTCGTTATTTTGCACAACCTGAGAGGAAGCCTGGGTATAACTTTATTCCCCTATGCATTGCTTTTGCTCTTCTAGACATAAAAAGAGCAATTGGCCTTGGTGGGCTAACTGGTGATATAATCCCAGGATGAAGAGATTAATCCCGTGCTCTTGGATCAAACATAAGCAGGGTCAAAAGAGTGAAGGAGAGTCCAGGACTCATAAGCTCTCAGATCCACGGTATTAACACTGACTGATCCTCTGAAGTGAACAGAAACATTCTGTTCCAAGGAAATATCTTTCAAAAACACATAGTTTAAGTGGGTAGGGATACATGTGTCTTTGCTCGGCGATTAGGAAACTTCTTGGTGGCATTCTGTCATAGAAGGAGATTCCTTGACTTGGAAATAATATTCCCGGTGGTGCTAGATCTTTCACTAGCTTCAGAGACCAGCTCAGGATTCATCTCCAGAAGTATTTCCTAGCTAACTCTACCTGCAAAATGTCCCCTGTCACCATCTGTTTACCTACTTGTGACTTTCTGATAATTTAGGTTGTATTCATGATGAGTCCATATTCTCTGTCACATCGCTGGGCCATTTGTCCAGGACGGCCTCATAGCAGCCTTCTTGCCGTCTTTACTCCCTCATTCTCCAGTTTTCTCATTTGAACAAGACACAGGAACTGTTAGGATTTGGGGATTTGTTGTCAGAGGTTCATCCTGTGAATTCCCTTCTGGTTATTAAATAAAGAAAAAGGACTCTATAAGCATGTCATATTCCAACCAGATAAAATTCAGTTCAGAACA
>PITA01026394.1:0-22679 GCA_004023965.1 Spilogale gracilis
TATTACGTGAATTTTACCTCAATGAAAACAGTTTTTACATTTTTTTTAAAGATTTTATTTATTTATTTGACATAGACAGATCATAAATAGGCAGAGAAAGAGGGGGAAGCAGGCTCCCCACTAAGCAAAAAGCCCGATGTGGGACTCGATCCCAAAACCCTGAGATCATGACTTGAGCTGAAGGCAGAGGCTTAACTCCCTGAGCCACCCAGGTGCCCAGTTTTGCATTTTTTTAAGTAGCCCTTCTAATCAGTAAGATGCAAAATAAATTGGCTATTTAAAAAAAAAGAAACACTGCCACTCATAGAAAAGAAAAAATGATAATAAAATTTAGAAAATTTATGAGCATGTAATACATGTTCTATGAGCATACTAATTTTCTTATCTCCAGATCTTCAAGAAAGTTATTGTCAATAGGATTTAGAGACTTTAAGCTACCAGCATGTATTTCATATTCTCAATAAAGTAATTAAATACCATTCTAATACAATGACTCCCCTATGTTGTAACTTTTTTATATTAATACCTCCAAGACTGTCATGTATTCAGTCTCTCTAGTACTCAATTCTTCTCACTATAAAGTGAAGAAGTTGACTTGCCAGTTGAGGTGAACCAGGGGTACACAACAGAAATACTCATGTAGACATTCTATCCCAAATCTTGCGAAGCAGAAGTGAGGAGGCAGTGTCTTGACAAGCATGTTTTGAAAAATCTCCATCTTCTTACATTATGAATAATAACCATGGTATCAGATAATCTCTACAGTCCTTTACTTTTCATATTATACAGAGTAACTTACAATTATGGCCAAATTAGCAGTCATTAGTAGGCTTCCATATATTCAAAATATAATCACAAATATCTTCTCAATAATATTTTAGATTATTTTGTTTTACATGGTTTTAGAAATTGCTTACAAGTTTTAATTCTGAATGTATAGACAAATTCTAGTTTTTAATTGCTGGATTTTATTTCTTATTTTAGGATATACATATATAATATATAGATATATAAATGTATATACACTTTATATTTTTTTCTGATATTCAGAAAGTATATTAAGAATCTACTGCTTGTGGGCATCTGGGTGGCTCAGTCATTAAGAATCTGCCTTCTGCTCAGTTCATGATCTCGGAGTCCCAGGACTGAGCCCCACATCGGGCTCCCTGCTTGGCAGGAAGCCTGCTTCTCCCTCTCTCACTCCCTCTGCTTGTGTTCCCTCTCTAGCTGTGTTTCTCTCTGTCAAATAAATAAAATCTTAAAAAAAAAAATCTACTGCTTGCAATTGTGAAAATTCTATTTTCCCAGAGATTATTCACTGAAAAATGTGATGATTATTCATAAAATTACATGAAGAAGTCATATTTTTGTGGGTAGCCACAAAAATAGGCAGACAACCATTTGCTCCAAAAAACTACATCCTGAAGAACTGCATCCTGAAAAATTACCCCAAACGCAATATTAAAATGCTATGACACACATAATATCTCTTCAGCTTCATAAGTATAACTGTCCAGCTTAGTTATCCCTCTGGATGTAAATGTTTTAGTTGACCCTGATTTCGGTAGCCATAAAATGCCTACCGTCTTCACTTTTTAATTCTAGTAAATTCCATATTATGGGAGAAGAAAAACATTGTCTAAACTCTAGAGAGGTAGCATTTAAGGCTTTGATATTGTCAAATTGTGCTGAGAAGTTCACTTCAGAAATCTTGAGACTGTACCAGGAAAATAATGTGATATATATTCACTTGCTTTCTAGTTCTTATAAGACACATGGGTTGTGACTTCAATTTTAGTGGCAAAGTTTTAATTTGTGCAACAAATGGCAATTTGGAGCAGATAGAGTAGCTTAATTTTTTGTTTTATTTTATTTTATTTTTTGCTGCAGCTAATGTTAGGTGGAGTTGACTGGATTAATACTTGAGATACAGGTATCATAAAATTATTTCATATAAGAAATCACAATCAGTGGGGTGCCTGGGTGGCTCAGTCAGTTAAGCATCTGCCTTCAGCTCAGACTGTGATCCCAGGGCTCTGGAATCGAGTCCCGTTCAGGCTCCTTGCTCAGAGGGGAGCCTTCTTCTCCCTCTGCCTGCTGCTCCTCCTGCTTGTGCTCTCTCTCCTTCTCTGACAAACAAAGAAATAAGAAAATAAACAAATAAAATCTTTTTTAATAAAAAGAAATTGCTATCAAATGTCAGGTACGTGATAGGCTTTCTTTTCTGTTCTAGGACTAACATAAATGAGGACTCATTAGAGACTTGAGGACAAGTACCATTTACTTGCAGAATCAAGAAAAGTAGTTATGATTATATGACAATAGTATCTATTCTTTTTTATTAATGATTTATTAAGACCTTGTATTCCAGACCATGGCCTAAGCACCAGAGATAGAGATATTAAGAACAATAATTCTTGTATTCCATGAGTTTATCATGCATGTACTGGGAGCGAAAGCCAGACAGTCAAAACTTAGGATCCCACATATTAAATGATGGAGGTAAGTACTGGCTGCTGCGGGAGAACAAGAAGGTTGATCTGATATATTCAAGCTGGGGTAGAAGGAAGAGGGGAAGAATACTGAGGAAAGTCTCGAGGAGGAAGCGATGTCTGAATTAAATCTTAGTTTGGAATCAACAGGCAGATTATGTTAATTACATATATTGCATAATTACACATATATTGCATAATTAAATATCATATATATTATAATCATAATTTTATATATGTTATATATATGCACAATGTGCTAAAAATTGCCAGTTAGACCTTTTAATTCTAGCTTATGGGAGGATTCAGGAAATCTTTATGGAGAAAGTGTTATTAATGATCTCAAAGTATGAATAGGGTTGGCCAGGTTAAGATGAGGAGAAAGAACATTCCAACAAAGTTTAAAACTTGAGCAAAGAATACAGGTTTTGTTTGAGCTACCATGAGCATTGAGCTGTATGCATACATCCTTCCTAAGGGATCTCCCAAGAATGAACTTTTATAATAAGGTTTTATATCTTCATCTTACAGAGGAAAAACAACAACTAATGTCTAAAACTTAAAAATTATCTTCCAGAGTAGAAAGATAATAGATAATAGGTAAAACTTAAAGACAAAAACACAAGCACTAGACCTGTAGGCCTAATTTTGTATTATTCCATGTACCCACTCAAAAGGAATCATATAGTCATCAAGGAGGGAACATAGCATACAGAGCTCAAACATGATGATATCTGATATTTCTGATTCAAATTATTTTCTCTTATTCCTCAAAGACTCCCTTGTGCTGTGAAATATAGTAGAATGTAATGGGATGGTTTTCTTCTATTTCATGTTTATTTTGAGGTGGGGGGGTGGGGAGAATTTTCCTGTCTTGAAAGGAGCTTCATCTGTCAGTTTTTCCCTCTTTTACACAATTGCTGTAAAAGATAATTTTGGGGGCAGAGAGGTTGCATGTTGTTTCTCATTTGTTTTTTCCCAGAGAACTAATTTTTCTCTTTCTATCTCCATATAGCCACATTGCCAAAGGATATCACCACTTCTCCTTATATATGAATCTTCCAAAAGTAATACTTCTCCAAAGCCGCAACCTATGGTCCCATTCATTTTGAAGCCCTTTTCCCCAAGCTTTCAAGTCCCAATGTGTGCGCTCAATACATTCGCACTTATGATAAACTTTTTTATTCTGGGAACATGTTTTTATGTCCTTCTCCTAGGTCCTCTGTACCTTTTGGTTCTTTTTTGGTAAGTTTCGTAAGTTTCTTCCCCTAGTTTTGCATTCATGGCTTGCAACAGTAGGCAGTGAGCGTTTTTTGGAATTTTGTTATTTATCTCTTATCTTTCTCCTCTAGAAGAACATTTTTTAAGTTTTAGACATTAACTATTGCTTTTCTTCTGTAAGATGACAATATTACTCTTCTAGATAATGTGAGGTATGTGGAATTTGGTGTCTTCTAGTAATGTAGAGACCATGAGCTGTGTATATTCTTATAGAGGCATGTGGGATGATTCAAATTATAAAAAAAAGAAAAAAGGGAAGGATGGGATCCTGGATCCAATACTGAAGATATCATGGTTGAGCAGAGCCCAGATCACTAAGTCAGCTCTGCCCTTAATGAAACTCCACAAACCCCATCCCCTGCTCCCAATACCCGAACGGCATTGTGTTAACATCAATGCAACCACATTCTTAACTTCTTTCTAAATAAGGAAAAATATAAACTCTGTCCTTTTCTCCAAGGCTTGACATTCATTTGGACTATGTTACATGGAAAAATTAAAATATGTATAATTTTAGAGCTGTTCAATGCTAACTCAACAAGAGCCCAAATAATTTTTATTTTATGTCTCTAAAAACAAATGTTGGAGATTTATTTCAGTTTTTTTTTTTACATTTCCTAAAATATTTAACATTGACTTAAGCTTCATTTATCTGCCACAAAATAACTTGGCAGTTATTTAGGGATTTCCAACATTGCTAGTCAGCTGTACTATTACAGGAATATTTACTCAGAACTTATTTATGAGCAAAAAGTTTTTCAACATTACTATTATAGAGAAGACGGACATATGAAGTGTTTGATGATCTTTAGCCTTGATAAGTAAGATTGATTAAAAAAATTTAATAACATGTCAAATATTATATTGAAAATGACTTTCAAAACATGAAACTCAAGAAAGTGTATGTACTACACTCCCTAGTTAGTTATTAATTATTAATTAATAAGATCCAAGATATGCATATATATCAAGGTTTCTCACTTACTCTGAGGGCGCTGTTTTTCTCCTGCAACAAGCTGGCATATTTTATACAATTTGTTAAAGACCATTATAGTAAGTCATTGCTGTTAAAATTATTATCACAAGTACCTATTTGCTATGTATAACTGTTTTTTGAAAGTTGAAAAGGAGGTTAGAGAAAAGAAGGGAGAATCCTTTACCTATTTATTTATAATAACCATGTATGAATCCATCAAGGAAGCTAATGTGACAGAGTAAAAACAAGTTGTCTTTTTAAATTTACTCTGATATTTACTGTTTGCATGAGCTTGGGCAGGTAACTCCATCCCACTAAACTTCAGTATTCTCCTTTGCAAATTGGATGATTACAGAGATTAAATAAGATTAATGTAGAGTGATAGACACAGAAGGCACTTAGTACTTGTTATTCCCCAATTCTCCCATTCTGCCACACACCAAACTGTTATATTATAAAACAGTTAAATACACAAAATATATTCTCTGAAATATTGTTTATGTTTTGAGGGTCTGTCATTTATATAATATTTTATGTATGAGAAGATGATAGGACCTGCTTAGTTTTAGAGTGTTAGGACCTGATTAGCCTGAGGGCAGCTATGACAGGTTCGATAACCCCCTGGTGAGTTAGGCATCTACAGATCTAAGACCCCCTGGTGAGTGATGCCTTCACAAGGCCTGTGTTAACCAAATGAAGGCAGATAGGTCAAGGAACCATCTGTGCATCTTGCTTCCTTGCCCCAGTACCAGGAATGTGTGAGCAGTCCAGGAATTGGGGAGGGGGCTAAAAATGTTATCTCACCCAACAGAGAAAATTACTGTGTGACTCATGCTTGCTGTTTGAAACGCATATAAACCCCTAGACCCTTGCATTTGGGGTCCTTGATGAAACCCACTGCGCTGGGTAGATGCTTGGACCCTAGCTAGCTAGAAATAAACCTCACTGTGTGATTTGCATTATCCTGAGTGTCCTCGGTTTCTCTTTGGGGAGGCGGTCAACATCGGACTCTAACAAAGTTATGACTTTAGATATTTGATTCTTTCATGAAAGAATTATGAAATTTTATGGAGAGATAAGATATACAAAGCATTTCATCATAAAAAGAAATGAGTTTAAATAGTAAAGGAAGGGCTCCTGGGTGGCTCAGTCCTTAAGCATCTGCCTTCGGTTCAGGTCATGATCCCGGAGTCCCAGGATTGAGCCCTGCATCAGGCTCCCTGTTCAGTGGGAAGGCTGCTTCTCCCTCTCTCACTCCCCCTGCTTGTGTTCCCTCTTTAGCTGTGCTTCTCTCTGTCAAATAAATAAAATCCTAAAAAAAAATAAATAAATAAAATAGTAAAAGAAAATTACATGAAAGAATTAAAGTTCAATATTTTAAAACTCATGTTTACAAGAATATGTAAGGCAGCTTATAATAACATCCTTTTTAACAAGGACAAGCAAAGGGTATTATGGCTAATTTTTAAATGGATGATAAAGACAATGTTCTATAATTTCTGTCTTCTCTTGCTTGGAAAACTCTAAGTATAAAGATCTTCACCTTTTTTGTGCACTGATCTATCCTATGCACATGGGTGAGAGCCAAGCACCTGCTCAGCAAATGTTATTTTAAAAGAACTATTGAATGAATTTGGAAGATAATGATTCCCATGGCAAATTCAAGGAGAATGCTGTGACTGGGCTAAAACTTAAAAATGATCTTGAAAAATGGGTAGGTTTAGGTAAGCAGTGGGATAGGTGGGTGATCTGAATGGAGTGACTGGCTCAGGTCCTGGTGAGCACTTTTTATTATTCAAATATTGATACATTTTACAAACTAGCAGGGGAGACAGGCATTAACCATGACAAAGGAGGCCAAGAGGTCAATTAAGGAAGGAGAATGGCCTTCTGGATTTAGCAATAGGATTCCTTTTGACTTTAAGGTTACTTTCAGTGGAGTGATAAAAATGGAGGCCAGGTTGCAGAGCAGTTATGAAAGGGGATAAGAGAGGCAGTGGGTCTTTCCAAAAGTTTGGTAGTGAAAAAATGATGTATGTACGGTAGTCAAACTCAGCAAAATTTCTTTTTCATATTGTCTTTAAAATTGGAGAAGCTTGAACATGTTTAAATAGTAATAAAAATGATAGAGAAGTTGGAAGATAAAAGTGAATTAAGAGTAATTGCTAGTATAAGGTCCCCACAAATAAAGGAAGCTATCTAATACAGATCATAAAAAGAAGGAATAAACTTAGACAAGAGTAAGATAATGTGATAAGCAATTTAGCTATGTATCTCTTGTTTTTTTCAAAGTTTTATTATAAAGATGTTCAACTATTCAGAAAGGCTACAAGAATTGTGCAATGAACACCCATATTCTCCCTACCTAGATTGCATGATTATTTGATGTTATTAATCTCATTATCTATCCATACTTCTATCCTCTTCAGACATAAATCCATCTTATCTTTTCAATTTTTTTAAAGATTTTATTTATTTACTTTTCCGAGAGAGAGAGAGAAAGAGAGAGAGAGAGAGAGAACACACAAGCTGGGGAGGGGCAGGCAGAAGGAGAAGCAGGTTCCCTGCTGAGCAAAGATCTTGGTATAGGATTCAATCCCAGGACCTTGGGATCATGACCTGAGCTGAAGGCAGATGCTTAACTGACTGAGCCACCTAGGCTTCCCTGTATACATAAGATTTTAGTTGATTTTACTATTTCAGAATCAAGTGGTTCTTAGGAATGACAAAAATCCAGTACACAGTTATGAGAATGGGTCGTTGAAAGGGAGGCATATTAGAGTTAGAAATATTCCAAAACTAAGACACTAGATGTGTGAATGTCCAAGTCAACCAAGACACTGGAGGAACTTGAAGAGAAAAGGAAGAAAGTGAGCTCAGTGCCAAAATTATTAGTGAAGGTTAGGAGTGTCCAGATGGTCATAAGATGTACACACAAGGAAAGAAAAGGTGTTGCATTTCTAGATTTTCTGAGTCTTAAAAACAAAGACTTTTGCACAAAAGTAGAGGAATATTGATCAAGACACAGAGCTGGTATAAAAGTATACACTGAAATTTCTGTGTAAACTGCGTGTAAGATGTTCTTCTGCATAGTGTCAGTGTTATGGAATGTGGACTGAATCCTGATGGAAGAACCATCTTCCTCCATTCTCCTGATGGAGACTTTGGAGGATGGGAGGTTTATTTAACACTGGTGGGCTCAAGAGGAGAGTGTTCTCCAAAGGTCTGAGACCCGAGCACAAGCAGGGAGCATGATTTATAGGCTTCTACTTCTGTATACTTGTACTTTGGGTGTGCGTGGGAAATTGAGTAGGAAAGAAGAACCTGGAAGGGCTTTGAGACAGGGACTGGAATTCCCTTGCTGGTTTGGTAAGCCATCTTAGAATACAGTGTTTCCCTGATCATCCCTTCCTAAAAGTATTGTATATAATATTGAAGTGTTTGTAATAAAGAAGTAGACATATATCATTTTCCCTACCCCAAAATTAAGACTAGAGACCATATATTAAATTGCCAAATTGAATGGATAAAACTCAGTTTTAGTTTATATAATAAATCTCAAACAAAATAAGTCTGTCTTGGTCTGTTATGTGTATGCTTGAATTTATTTTTCTCTTCGCCTGTATATGATTTGATATCATATAGACACAATTCAACTCAAGAAGTCCACAGAACATGGCATTACAGTAATGAATTTTCAACTGGAGTATAAATCTTACATTCTGCTTCTGTAAGAACACCTGGGAATTTTCAGAGTATAAATCATTAACAAGAATGAAACTGATTGTAACTGACATTTTATCTCTAAGGGTCAGTTGGCAGAATGAGTTTTATGTTTAAAGCTACAAAGAAATTAAGAATGTGATGAATTTCTGATTGAATGAAGTGCTTTTAGGCCTTGCATCCATATTAACAAGACAATGACAGCAAATATTTAGGCCTAAGGCATTCCAGCTTTCTGGTGGCCCAAGCTGAGTCATTACCTCTAGAGAGGATCTATTTGTGGCAGGGAAGATATTGGCTGAGCTCACTATGTACTTTGCATGAAAACCAAAGTATATTTTCCTTCTTCATGGAGTGGTCATGGAATCAATTTCTTCTGTATTTATACTGTAGAACATATTTTCAGTAAGTCTAATGTTAGTAGAGCCTATCAGCCTCCAGGCTTGTTTGTTTTTCTGAGAAATCAATAAAGTCAGGTAGTGATGAAAATCCCATCTGTAGAAATCTTTTTTTTTTTTTTTTAGATTTTATTTATTTATTTGATAGAAACACAGCTACAGAGGGTGAAATGCCCCAGACTCCAAGACCCCCCCAAAGACGACCACCAGAGTCCAGAGCCAAAGCCAAAGGGCAAGGGTCGTTTATTGCGAGTTTGAACCCAGACCTCCGCGCACTCGTTACCGGTGACGCTAAGAGGCCCAGTGCAGCAGATTTTACAGCTTTTTATAGATAGGCACAAACAAATTTGGAACTTTTCGTGGTACTTGGACTCTTGTTGGCTAACATTCAAATTTGAACACCAGCATGATCTGATTGGTTCCCACGCTTATTAACCGAAACCACAGAGGGGCACTCAGCATGAAAGGGGGAAGGGTAAGTCTTTCAAAGTAGCCACATTCCTGGAGTCAACTGGTCGGATGGGGGGCTCCAGGTGTGGTTACCTAGCCACATTCCCGGAGTCATTAACCACATTCCTGGAGCCAACTGGCCATTATCTCTCGTTCCCAGAGGGCGCTGGGAGAGAGAGAGAGACCTTGAGATGTCAGGGTGGCCATAGGAGGGCTGCTAGTGGTTTTTTCCACTTTTTAGGGTCTAGCAAGTGAGTGGCTATTAGAGATATAAGGCCTAATTTTATTTTTCACGCTCATTAAGGGAACACAAGCAAAGTGAGAGAAGCAGGGTTTCTGCCAATCAGAGAGCCCAAAGCAGGGCCCGATCCGGGGACTCCAGGATCCATGCCCTGAGCTGAAGGCAGACACTTATGATTGAGCCACCCAGGAGCCCCTGTACAAATCTTTCAATGAAAGTCTCAAAATAGCATTAAAAATTACAGAGTAACCTGACTTTATCTCTGAATATTATGAAATATCAAGTATTTGGGTCATCGAATGAAGATCTAGAAGAGCTAAAGTTATGGAAAATCCTAAGGCTATATGGTAATATCTGGGAAATTATTTCACAAGTCTTGGGATGACAGGGATCAAGCATGGGAAAAATCTGTAATAACTCAGATTGTAGAATCTCTTAGGATTGAAAAAAAAAAACAACATTCTCCTCTAGGATATGCAAATCCAAACTCTATAACTAATTTAGAAAACAAAAGATGTATTTTTAATGAAATGTCTAGTGTTTGTTTCTATGATGTAATAAAATGTGATTCAATTCAGTCTGGTTTTAATAAGAATACAAACAAGATTTGGGTGCCTGGGTGGCCCAGTTGGTGATTCAGGGTCACGGGCTCAAGCCCCGAGTCAGGCTCTACACTCAGCATGGAGTCTATTCAGGATTCTCTCTCCCTGTCTCTCTCCCTTGCTCTAAAATAAATAAATAAATCTTAAAAAAAAAGAATATATGCAAAATTTCATTATTATTACTTACTTGAAGTATGTTTGTACAATGCATATGTAAACAAATATATCAACCACTGAGTAGGTCTGAGGATTGTATTTATTTAACAATTAAAAATAATGAGATTTCCTCCTCCTACAATTATTAGCTATTATTATGCTAAAATCATCTCTTAACTAACACAATTATATCTGAAATCCCCATAATTAGAGTTATATTTTGAATTAAAATATAGTCATTTTTTAAAAAAAGATTTTATTTTATTTACTTGAGAGAGAGAGAGCATGTGTGTGTGGACACAAGTGGGAGGGACAGAGGGACAAGCAGACTCCTGCTGATCCAGATGCTCCATGAGGGGCTCAATCTCAGGATTCTGAGATCCTGACCTGAGCTGAAGTCAGACAATTAACTGACTGAGCCAACCATATGCCCCTTAAGATCAAGTCTTAAAGTGATATCAAAATACAGGATTTCAGGAGATTCCTTCTCTCTTCTTTTCCCTCTGTCTCTTCCCCTGCTCTCTCTCTCTCAAATAAATAAATAAATCTAAAAAAAAAAACAGTATGTGTTGGAATTTGAACATTTAGACTAGCACTTTCTAAAAGAATATCTGCAATGAATAATTTTTTTTTATAATCTGCACTCTTCAGTATAGTAGTCACTGGCTACCTGTGGCTAATGAGTACTTGAAATATAACTAGCGGGGTGCCTGGGTGGCTCAGTTGGTTGGACGACTGCCTTCAGCTCAGGTCATGATCCCGGAGACCCAGGATCGAGTCCCACATTGGGCTTCCTGCTCGGCGGGAAGCCTGCTTCTCCCTCTCTCACTCCTCCTGCTTGTGTTCCCTCTCTGGCTGTGTTTCTCTCTGTCAAATAAATAAAATCTTTAAAAAAAAAAAAGAAATATAACTAGCATAACTAAAGAAACAAAATTTTTGAAATATGTTCATTTAATTAATTTAAATTTAAACATCTAGTTACTCCCATAATGGCCTATTAAGGTTTAGATGAAATACATAAATTCTAGAAAGAAAAAAAAAGTTATAAAAAGAAATAGAAAATTTGAATAGCTTTATACTTATTAAACAAAGCAAATATGTAATTAAAAAATCTTCCCCAAATTTCCAAACCCCACTGGTAAATTATTCCTTAATACAGAATAAAAAAAATAGTATTATTCTTACACAAAAAATTGCCCAGCTCTTGATCTAGACAAAGTTAAAGGAGAAGAACAAATTTGGGGGACTTATACTACTCAATATCAAGAAATTATGAAACAGTTTAGTTAACTATTCTTATAACATGAGGAGCTTAGCATTATGTGATAGACACAGACAAGTAAACCAACATAACAGACAACAAAGTTCAGAAACAGATGAACAATTAAAAGGGCACGTGATTTAAAATCAGAGTAGTTAGAACAGTATCATGGTTCTCAATGAAGGTGCCAAGTCAACTATATGGCCAATGGGGAAATGGAGGAAAAAATTAATCTTCACCTTATCATGCACAGGGGCATTATAAACCTATATATGGAAAGTCAAATAATATAACTTAGAGATGAAATCATGCAAGAATATCTTCATAACTTTTAGCAGCATTAGATAAGGCACAAAAATACTGCCAACAAAGATTAATTGTATGACATTGAAATCAGAAACTTCTTTTCATCCTGAACACTATTTAAAATATCAAATGCATAGCCATAGTGAAAAAAAGTTTTAATGTACAAAATAAACAAAGAAAACATATTAGAATACATAAAGAATCCCCAGACACACATTAGACTTTGAGTTTCAACTCCGACATGTAAGGAACTTATAAATGATCACTCTTATCCTTAAAAGAAAAAGCTGAACAATCTGACAATCAACAACTTTTCTTTGACCCATCAGAGAACCAAGGTTTCAGGAAAAACCATTGCCTCACAATCTGGAGACATAGGTAAACCCAGAAAGTCTAGGTCATGATTTGATTACCTGGAGTAGAAGCCCCAAGAGCCAGAAAGAAAGAGCATTTAAATGGTAAATTTGGTGAACTGCGGGAGGCTGAGTGACCAGCATGAGAGCAAGAAAATCAATTGTGCCTCCTTGGGTACACATACCTCACACAAGCCCACCAGGCTCTCACTGTGGATATCTGAGAAAAATCCTGTCTTGGTTCTTGGAAGAGAGAGGGGAAAAGTAATCATTATGAAACTCTTTTTTTTTTTTTTTTTAAGATTTTATTTATTTATTTGATAGAAAGAGACACAGCTGTAGAGGGAACACAAGCAGGGGGAGTGAGAGAGGGAGAAGTAGGCTTCCTGCTGAGCAGGGAGCCTGATGCAAGGCTCCATCTCAGGAGTCCAGGATCAGGACCCGAGCCAAATGCAGATGCTTAACCATTGAGCCACCCAGGCACCCCAGAAACTTAACTTTCTAAGCCTCATCCTAGCTGGGAGAAGGAAATTCCTCCCAGTCTATCAAGTTTTCCTGCCTCTACAAGCAGAAGTGAGATAACAAAGCATATTCACATGTATTAAGGTTTCTAGGAAATAGATTGAGAATCCTGCAGCCAGAGAAGAGAGTAAGGAATAGAAAGGAAAAATACATCACCAGAGAAAGAATTTGTGAAAGTTACAATAGTGAGACACAAATCCACAAAAAGAATTAAGATTTAATTGGAAGATTATAGAATGTTCCACTCACTCACACCTCACCATTTATAGACTTCTCCAACATATTTATACAACACTCCATCCAGCAATAGCAGAATACACATTCTTCTCAAGCTCCTATAAAACACATCTTAGCACAGTTTCAAGACTAGAATTCATACAAATTATGTTCTCTGACCACAATTGAATTAAACTAGAAATCAATTAAAAAAATAGTTGAAAAAGTCCTAAATATTTGGAAATTTAACAACATACTTTTAAATAACCCATGGGTCAAAGGAATCACAAGAGAAATTACAGAATGTTCATAAGGAAATAAAAAGTAGGGCACCTGGGTGGCTCAGTCAGTTAAGCTACCAACTCTTGATTTCTGCTCAGGTCATGATCTCTGGGTCCTGGGATTGAGCCCCACTTTGGGCTCTGTGCTAGGTATGGCACCTGTTTGAGATTGTCTCCCTCTGCCCACACTCACCTGCATAAGCATGCCGGTTTTTTTTCTCTCTCTCTCTCTCACTTAAAAAAAAAAGAAAAAAGAAAAAAGTCAAGTCAATTCGAATTTTATAAAGTGGGGAGGGGAAGCCTCAAACAGGCAGTTAGTTTCACAAGGATTTCCAGATAGCTGATCAATATGTGATATATGTTCTCCTCTGGGGTTTTGATAGATTCCTGCCTCACGTTGAGTTCTTTCATCATTTTGAGTTCATCTTTGTGTGTAGTGTAAGAGAATGGTGGAGTTTCATTCTTCTGTGCATAGCTGTCCAATTTTCTATTTATTAAAGAGACTGTCTTTTTTCCATTGGATATTTTTTCTTGCTTTGTCAAAGATTATTTGACCATAGAGTTGAGGGTCCATATCTGGACTCTCTACTCTTTTCTTTTGGCCTATGTGTCTGTTTTTGTGCCAGTACCATGCTGTCTTGGTGATCACTCAACTTTTGTACCAACACGGACAGGACTGGAGGAGATTATGCTGACTGAAAAAAGCCGAGCAGAGAAAGTCAATTATCATAGGGTTCCACTTATGTGTGGAGCATAAGGAGTAACATGGAGGGCATTAAGAGAAGGAAAGGAAATGTGAACTGGGGTAAATCAGAGAGGGAGACAAAGCATGAGAGACTGTGGATTCTGAGAAACAAACCAAGGGTTTTGGAAAGGAGTGAGGTGGGGGGATGGGTGAGCCTGGTGGCAGGTATTAAGAAGGGCATGTATTGCAAGGAACACTGGGTGTGGTGTATAAACAATGAATATTGGAACACTGGAAAAATGAAATAAATTATTAAACTAAAAATATATGTGATAAATGCTCACCAAATTACTAGGGAAATGCACATTAAAAAAATAAAATTTTTAAATGACAATTCTAGATGGTGAAGATGGGAATCCACTGTTGAGCATGCTGATGAACATATAAGCCAGTAAAATAACTTTGGAAAACTGACAGTATCTGACCATGTGCATATGATATGACCCAAGACATTCTCTTTGAAGCATATGCCAAGCAGTAATGTACCAAAAAATTGTCTTAAGTACAAGAATCTCCACGGAATTATTCTTAACAGCCCAAACAGGACATGTTGTAAATATTCCTCAATAGTAAAAGAGCATAACTGAATAATGGTGCAATAATGCAATGGACACAGCATTGAAAATGAACAAACATGCTATATGCAACTACATGAATGAATCTCACAAAAGTCTGAACAAAGGCTCAACCTCAAAATAATCCAAATTGTGTCATTCCTTTCATATAAAGTTCAAAAAAGGCAAATGTGTTTTTCGGTGTTCGAAGGCAGAAGAGTAGTTACCTGTTGGCAGGAAGGGATGAGAGGTAATGCTTGAAGGGTATTTCTGAGATGCCAGTGATGTTTTATTCCTAGACTTTGTTGATAGTCACATGGATATGTTCTTTTTGTGATACTTCACCAACCTCTACACTTTGATATTAAATGTTTTCCATATCATGCTTCATTTCAATAACAAAGTTTATTTTTAAAAATTGAGGATAAAATACCAAATTTCATGGTGTAGAATACAGTCCTTATTGTTCACTTAGGATTCCATACCAAGTACTCTCATCCCCTGCATCTAAGATATTAATATGGTCCTAAAATATTTATTGAGCTGCTTTAGCAGTCTCCTACTTTGTGGCAGGAAAATATAAGTTTCTCATTTTGAGAGTTCAACTTATAGTCCAAGAAGTGATGTCATTTCCTGTGTGATAGAGGAAACTTTCCTGTTTCAATAATAAATAACTGTTCTGTGTCCTCTACAGTATTAGAAAAACATCCTTCTGTAAAATTCTTTTCAGGTTTTCAGTTTCTTTTCAGGGTTATTAATGTTCCATTCAGTGTCAGAGGAGGAGGCTGGAATTCCTGTCCTTGGATTCTATGGTTGATTGTAAGCTCAGAGCCCCAGCCCTCACAGTTGCTGGTTTTACTGCCTTCATGTTTCCACTTACAGGTGTTCCACATTCACCTTATCGCACTAATAGAGCTTGACTTTCTTTATCCTTGAGATGACATTCTTTTTTGTCCATAAAGCAATAAGAAAGTATAGAAGTCAAATATGATTTAATAAATGTAGCAGTTCTTTGATGGGTTAACTATTACAGAGGCAAGTGTACTAATTTATTTTAATTAAAGGATATTTAGGTAGTCACACAAAAAACTGCATTCTTTCATTAATATCTAATCACTTGAGTTCAAATTCAAATTGTGAATTCTTTTTTCGAGATTTATTTGTTTATTTTAGAGAAAAAGAGAGATGGGGGCAGGAGGGGAAGACAGAGAGAGAATCCTGAAGCAGACTTCCTGCTGAGCTCAGAGCTCATGGTGGGACTCAATCCCAGACCCCTCAGATGGATCTGAGCGGAAATCGACAGTCAGCCTCTTAAGAGACTGAACCACCCAGGTACCCCCAAATTATGAATTCTAACAAGAACATCTTTTATTATTTTAGCGACAGAGCAATCCAGTCTTCTTAAGATTATTTTGTCTTATTTTTAGTTAACTAATAACTGCCAAGTCCTCTTTGAAATATTAAAAGGAAATAATATTTATATGCATTGAATGGATTGACTTATCAAAATATTTTATTCCTTTAAGAAAAAGTCAATAAAAAACAAATCTGAAAAACATCAGTCTTATATCTTGTATTTTGAAACTAAAATGAGAATAGGTAACTGTGTTTTATGATTAAGGAATGTGAAAGCTGACTATAAGAAATTTCTCATAATGTAGTTTTGGGGCATCAGAATGAATATGGCAATTTTTAGCGGAAGATGCATTTCATCTGAAGTTGGATTTCAGGTTGCAAACTGTATACTGAAGTATTAGTTGTATCAGTCTGTGGCAGGTTTCTTCCATTCAATCAGCCCTAAGCATGAGACAATTTACATATTTGTGAGCCAAGCATGACTTCATTATATAATGGTCCACACTAACTTTTGCTTTAATTTTTTTCTTCTTGTGATGTTAAAGTCATTTCTCAAATATTTATCTTCCCCTTTTCCTTTCAAATTGAAAATAAGTCTGGATGACTCCTATAAGATGGAGAAAGAGGCAGTATTGAGTAATGGAAATGTGAACAAACATGGAATTTGGAAGCTTGGCTTCCCGTCCTGGCATTACCCCTCAGCATTTCTTTGGGCACATCTGTCTTTGTGAGTCTCCGTTTCCTCATTTGTAAAATGTGGATAATAACTCTTGTTCCACTTACCTCACTGGTGGTTGTGGATGACTGGGGTAAATGTGAAGGCTCTGTGAAAACCTCTTACATAAATGTAAGACGTTATTACTACTGTTTTTACAAATTTATCAGGACTGGATTTCTAAGGTAATGTCCCTGTGCTGGACTCAGTCACTTGACTTACATTGAATTATTTTTTGTTGGATCTGGAAACTTCTAGAATTGATCCAATATTGTAATCTCTAAAGAATAGCTAAAACTTTAGAAACAAAGGAAAGCATCTGCCCTATTTGGGTGAAAGTGGTTTGTGAAACTATCCAATCTCCTGTTTTGGGTAGCTGTAGAATTAGAGGAAAAAAAAAAAAGGCAGGGAGAGGCTTCTCCTATGACATCTGAATCACTGGCAATCTCTGTGTATGTAAATGTATTAGATTGGATCAGAGGGGCTATCCCTTGCAAATCTGCTACCAGGGGCACCCAAGGCCACTTGCTGAGAAATACTGGCTCTAGTTCCATTATTTCTAAGTACCTTCCAGCTCTTTCTCCCCATGACCTTACAATTTGGCTCCCTTTGCTAGTCAGCACCACTCTTCAGGCTCTCCCTTTTCCAGGCTGTAGCAGTGTTCCCCACCCTTCTTTGCTTGCTTCTAAATGCCAAAGCTTTGAGGTTTCCAAAAGGCAAACACAGCGTGATCCTTCCTCCAGTGGCTGCTTTTGAGTTTCTCAAACCATTTGTTCCATTTACTGGACTGGTAGACACAGGAATAAAGAAACTTGATGGGAAGGCTCCTGGAGTTTTAAAGTGGGCTGACTCATGTTCCCTAGGTCACACCGACCTTTTGGAGTCCTCAACACTCTCTTGATGTGCCCTCAGACCTCTCTGATCAGTTGTCGGCAGCATTATGGGAGAAGTAGTAATCCATAGCTTCCAGTAGACTGGTGTTGCCCCCAGTCAGCTCAGGACTATAGCCCGAAGGCTGACAGAAGCACATTGAACTGCATCTGGCTGTGCACAGCAGGACGATGCCTTGGTGCACTCACTCTGCTTAAGGATTTCCTAAATTAGTCAAGAAGATTTATATCGTGGCATAAAATACACTGTACTCTTTTCTCAATTATGTATGCATTATGCATTTATTATTATGCTACATTTCATATTTTTTAAAATTATATTATCAGTGCTATCATCAGGTGATTCCCAACTGTGTTTCAGAGAAAAGTGCTGAAAATTGCATGTGGAATACTGGCAATAAGGAGGAAGGAGGGGTGCGGAAGATTGCCCAAAACATCACTAGTAACATTTTGGGCACGATTTTCCCTCACCTCCTCAAGAGGGTGTGATAATCTACTCAGTCAATAGAGAAAAGGTTTAACAGTGTTGCAGCCAGGGATCTCTGAGAAATGTTCTCAATTCCCCACAAGGGTCCATTTCCATTACTTTACACTATTTACTGGTGGGAAAACAAAAATCTGTCAGGTTGCTCATATTAGTAGTTTTATTTGGCTGCTGAATGTTTTATATTATGATTCATATCTTCATTTTATAATCCCTCAAAATATTATATATGTATATTTTATATATACATTTATCCTAAGTTCAATATTTTTTATTATAATATCTTTCCTTTGTTTATGTCTATGCTACTACAAGCAGTATGGATTTTCAAAATTCATTTTTTTCTAAATAGTAGTTTGGCCTCCAAAATTTTTTGTTTAGATATAATCATCTGAGAAAGTAATTTCCCCTACTCCTAGAGTCAGTGCTTAAACCAAGCACTTTCACTGCCCCCACCCTGACTCCCTCCTTGTCTGGCTGATTTTCATTCACCTTTCAGACCTTAGGTGAAATAAATGTCCCTTTTTTAGGGAAACTTGTTACAAATCCTAGGTCTACTTTAGGTCCTCCAGTAATATATAGAGTTTCTAATATTATAATTTCATTCTTAATAAATTCTTAATAAATATAAATTTATATAGTTGTCTGTTTACATTTAAAGGCTCTATTTCTGGACTTTAAGCTCCAAGAAGGCAGGTATCATGCTCATCTTGAAACTGCCAAATTTCGTAATAGAGTGCTTGGCACTTAGCAGTAGCTAAAAAATATTTTCGTATGAGTAAAGAATTGAAGAAAACAACATTTCTCCAGCACCTAATTCCTGGTGAACCTAAAACGTGTAATCCTAATGAAACCTGGAACCAGTTCAGGAATATTTATGCCCACTACTTGACCAAGTGTAGAAACAGAGGAGATAGGAATGTCCGCCTTTTGAGTTTCATTTCAGTTCACAAAGTTTTCATGATGTATTAATTCTCTGTCTTTTCAAAGTAATTGCAGAATCAGAGGCCATGTAGAGAGTCTGTGTTTCATAATTTCAACACTCAGTGGACCACCTCCAGCTGTAAGTCAATTAGTTTTAAAATCTTGCCCTACAATATGGTGATATTCACAGCATTCATTCAGTTCAACCACCATGTAGTCAGATTCACTGTTTCTTAACTATAAGGTGCAGAAGCAGAGAACTACGCTCTTAACAGCTGTCATTGAGTGGTTGAAAATAAAAAAGATGACAGATTTCTTGAATTCTCTATTTCACCATTTCTATTACAGAGATTACCAACAACCATGCTTTTTTAAAGTCCTGTCACACATATAGAGAATTTGTCATTCTTTCTGATTACTCATTTACCCTGGGGCAGGCATCAGTTGAGTTGGGTCAACTTGCTCACCCAAGATTAGGATGGGACCATAAATTTAAATTAAAAATAAATAAATAAAGCAAGCCAAAAACAAGGACAGCAAAGACAGCAAATCCTTTGAGCTATTTTATAGACACTAAGCCATTTTGATGACGTACCTTTGCTTTAGTGGAAACAGACTAAAACCAAATTCTCTTTTGATTTCCCAGTGAAGAACCTACTGCTTGCTATATACCCACAAAGACGTATTCCGACATACTGCTTCCATAAAGACATGATACAAGAGGCTTAAAGGCCCCAAGGATTATCTTGCCATCGATTAATTCTAGTTAAAATTAAAACTTTGACTTAATTTTTTTTCTAAACACATTAAACAACACAAGGTCAGTTTGCTTATTCCAAGTGTCATCGTTATTTATTTTGGATATGCTTTGGAAGGTTTGCTTTGAGCACAATATGGACATTCAACAAATGTGAACTGACAAATACTTGTAATCATCATAATCTTTATGCTTACTTGATTTAAAAATGCAGGGCTTGGACCTCCATTTGGAATGTTTGGTACTCTTTTGTATCTCTTCACCACAGTGCTTGTGCTGTCAGAATGAGCCCGTGGCAGAACTTTAAGGATTGATGCCAAACATATGGTATCCACAAAGAGTCAGCATAACCTTTGGAATGCTAATTGCGAAGAAGAGCCAAATGAAAATGCTTAATAGCACACATATGGCCAGTTGAGGATTTCCTAATAGACTGAGTTCTCTAAGGCCTGAAATATCTTTGTCATGTAGAACAGACAATTTTTAACGTTGCAAGAAAGAGCGTGATTAAACACAGTCCTTTAACAGTTTTGCATATTTTTTAAATGAGGTAAAATATAATTTTCATACCTTTATTAAACCTATAAAGTGTCTTTTCCAAAACTATACACTCTCTGGAAGTGCTTGCTAATAGGGAAATAGACATTGTCATATTGAATGCAATAATTTCCCTTGAACTAAATATATAATAATTCCGTGAAAATAACTGCCACAGCAGCATAAATCTACTATCTAGTTAATGCTGTATTTATTTTAAGAACTAATCATGTAATCAAAACTTTTCAGCTCAGAAGATACTAGAGATCCCTAGTTTCAATGCGCCATTTGTTTGATACGTGAGGGAATCGTGATACATAGAAGCTACATGACTGCAGAGCACAGAGATTTTTTTTTTGGTGTGGTGAAAATATTCTCTATATTACAATGGTGGAATCATCATTCATTTGTCCAAAGTCATAGCATATACAAGACCAAGAGTGAACCTGAATGTAAACTATGGGCCATGGGTGGTTGTTCCGTGTCAGTTAAAACAAATGTACCACTCTGGTGGGGAATGTTGGTAATTGCAGGGTTGCTGTGCATGTGTAGGACAAAGAGTGTATAGGAAATCTCTATTTTCCTCTCAATTTTACTATGAACATAAAAACTATGTAAAAAATGTGTCTTTAAAAAACAGCAGGTATGGATTGCCTGGGTGGCTCAGTTGGTTAAGCAACTGCCTTTGGCTCAGGTCATGATCCCAGGGTCCTAGGATCAAGCCTTGCTTCAGGTTCCTTGCTCAGCAGGGAGTTTGCTTCTCCCTCTCCCTCTGCCTGCCACCGCCCCCCCCACTTGTGCCTCTCTCTCTCTCTGACAAATAAATAAAAATAAAATCTAAAAAAAAAAAAAGCAGCAGATATATTTTGTGCAGTAAGGGCTAAATTTTGAGCCTTTTTGCATGGGAAGAGAGTTAGTACATTATCCTCAATCCCAACTTCCTTTATCAACCCTCTCTGTGTGTCTCTTTCTACTATTCACACACCCTCTAAGGTATAAATATCTTTTCCTGCTGAGAATTTGCTCCTCTGTTGTTTCATGCTTCTTAATGTATATGACTCTTCAGTTTATACTCCAAGTAAATTTAATATTATAACAAATAAATTCAATGTCTATACCAAATAAAGCCTTAACTACTTAAATTAACTGATGGATTAAGCATGTCTTCCCTGAAGAAAGAGACGAGCAAGGTCATTGCAGGCTGAAGGAACAGTGTGAACATATGTGTGAGTCAGAAAAATGATGGAATGTTCAGGAAATAGTGAGTGATCCTGTATAACTAAAGCAGGCTTCAACATGCAGCTTGAAGATCAGATCTAGTTTATAACATGTTCACTTACTCAGAGTAGGGTTTTTAAAATGTTTGAATTATTTGTCAATATTTAATAATTGGGAAGTTTCACGTTACACTTCAGGTTCCTGGTTTGTCTTGAAACTCTGAGATGGAAACTCTGAGCTTACTTTTCAGCATGGCAGAATGAATTAATCAGGCTAGGCTGAATTCTGCAATAAACAACTGCAAATGTTCAGTAGCTTAGCACGATAAATATTTATTTATTCCCAAAGCAATGACTCAACAAAGGTGTTTCTGATCTGGCGCTTTTTCTGGATGGTTCTCTCCAAGTGATATATCAAAGGCACAAATTCATTTACTTTATGATTGCAGCCTCCTCTAGATCTTTGGAGTTCTCTCTATTCAGCAGCAGCAGAAGAAAGAGAATAGAGAATTATGCATGGGAGGGTTTCATGGTCCATGTCTAGATATGGAGTTTTTCAGTCTCATTTGTGATTCATGAGCCAGAACTCAGTCATATGCCTCGCCTAATGACAACAAAGGCTGGAAAATATATTTTGGCTCTATACTCAGAAGGCATGTGAACAATTAGCTAATTTCTACCACATGAGAACTGATTGGAGGTAAGTAGTCTCCATTCCCTTCAACAAGGGAACGTGTCCACTTTTTTTTTTTTAATACAGATCAAGTGTTTTATTTTTTTTTAAGTGTGTATTTTTTTTATTTTTTTATTGTTACTAAAATTTTTTTTTTCCAGTGTTCCAAGATTCACTCCCCATTCCCCACACCCAGTGCTCCACGCTTTAGGTGTCCCTAGTACCCACAACCAGGCTCTCCCATCCCTCCCTCCAAGTCCCTCAGTTTGTTTCTGTGTCCAAATTCTCTGTTGTTTCGTCTCCCTCCCTGGATTACCCTAGTTCCCATTTCCTTTCCTTCTCCCACTGTCCTCCAAGTTACCCCTCATGTACCACAAGTAAGTGAAACCATGCGATACTTGACTTTCTCTTCTTGGCTTATTTCACTCAGCATAATCTCTTCCAGTCCAGTCCATGTTGCTACAAAAGTTGGATATTCATCCTTTCTGATGGAGGCATAGTATTCCATTGTATATATGTACCACATCTTCTTTATCCATTCATCTGTTGATGGGCACCTTGGCTCTTTC
>PITA01026395.1:0-22690 GCA_004023965.1 Spilogale gracilis
TAAAGATTAACCACAGCAAAACCCTCCACGAGTTTAAATGCACAGCATTACGCGTGCACGCATCATACCCCCTTCTCACAGGACAGACACACTCGCACTCCGCACATGAACTCTTTAGAACTGTTGCGCAACTGCGCTTGGAGACGAGGTGACGGGCTCCGAAAGGTGGAACAGGAACGGTCTCCGCCTCCAACCAATCTTAGTGTCCCCCCGACGCTGGGGTAAGAACGTCTGAGGAAACAAGCCAAGGACCAAAAGCAAGTGCCGCCCGGATGCGCCGGGCGCTGGGCCACCGAGCACGCCAGCCGTCGGGGCGGTGCAGCCGGTCTCCCGGCCCCAGAGGCGGAGCCGAAGCGACCGAGTCCCGCCCCAGCCTGCGTCCGCCAGAGGTCTAGTCGGGTACGCCAGTGGTCTAGTCGGGTAGGCCAGTAGTCTGGTCGGGTACGCCCTAGCAGGAGGAACTTAAGAAAGTACCGGCTGGCTGTCCTTCCCAGAGCTCGAAGCCCCGCCATGCTCGTCCTCCGAAGCGTCCTGACTAGGGTTCTGGCTGCGAGGACGCTCGCACCTCAGGTACCGGCCCCCCAGACGCGCCCAAGTCGTGCCCTGGGGGAGGGGAGCGGAGCGGGCGTTACCGAGGAGTTCGCGGCCCCGCGCATGCGCTACCCAGTTTGCTCGCCCAGACGTGCGAGTGCCACGCATGCGTTCGGCGGGTTTGCCCGTGCAGATTGCGGGCTGGGAGCCTCTGCGGAAGTTTTAGAGACGATCCCAGCCCCTGGAGGCGGAGCGTCCCAGCAAGCGCCGGAGAAAGCTGCGCGCTGCTCCGCGGGGCAGGGTTCGGGGACAAGTGTCGACTCCTGGCCAGTTCTCGAGCAGCCGCCAACACGGTTTTCTTGGTCTAGGTGCCAGGCGGCCTTGAGGACACCCCTGAAGCTCCGGCTGCTGCGTTTGTCTCTTTGGGGCAGTGCCTGGTACTTGCTGGTCGAACTTTTCCTATTGATTTTGTCGTTTGACAAGCCACCGCCCCGTCCACACCGAAGGTGGAAGAGAAATAGTTCTATCAGGTCTGGGCAAAAGAACCGGCCTCCCACGTTTAAAGGAAACGTACATAACAGCGTTTTGCCGAGAACCCTAAAGAGGAGGGCCAGGGTGCCGGTGGTGCCCACTGCCTCCTGCGGGGGGAGGGGCGGTGTCCGAGCCAGGCAGGGCCACGAACCTCGTAGCAGACATGATGATGACAACCTCATTTAACCTTAGATGAGACACGTACATAATTGATATTTGTGATTCAGCCTTAACTGTTGGGACTTGGCCTATTCTCCAGACTTTTTTTCCTTTGATACTTAGGCTTGTACTTTTCTTGAAGGGTACATGCGAAAGGGGCTGAACCTACTCGAGAGACTGTCTTTCTGCTGAAGACTGAGAAACCAACCATGGCTTGGTCACCAAGATTAGCAGTCTAGTCTTTAATCTTTGCTTGATCTCTGCTGGGGCAGAGCCAAGAGTTTTTCCTTACAACTTTATTCTGAACTTTGACCTTATTAAATGTCAGCCAATAGTTCCCATAAGTGAATTGGAAGTCAGTGCTGTGGAAAATGAGCCTTTCTTTGGAGATTAGGGAGTCTGAAGCACTCATGTTTCTATCCCTAGCATGCGGGTCCGGTATTGTGGCTGCACAGTTCTAGTACCCGTCAACAAAAATCACCTCACCTCTTCGCGCACACATACACATCTCACTGCTTCATTGCTGTTAACCTGTCCCTGAGCCTTCCTACTGTACTCTTCTGCAAAAGGTAATAAAAATGTGTGCCTGTGATCACTTTTGTTCATCAAGTTCCAAGAAAAGCAACTTAAAAGCAATTGTTTCAAGTACCCCCATTGACCCATTTTTGATATATTTTATTTATAATATTTTAAGCTATAAATATTAGGCAGTTTTCATTTGCATAGCATTTTGTTATTAGATTAGTAAAATGGCACAAAAAAAGAATGCCTGCCAAGCCTAGCGGCAGCTGCAATTATTTTTAACACCAAAAGTCAATCAGACAATAAGAATATAACTCATAGACATAAATGGGATGAGCTCAGGATAGATGATTATAACTCAGCCTTATACACAGTAAAATATATATACTATTGTTCTTTGTAAAATATACATATGTGTGTATATACGCAGGTATACATATATGTCAGAGCAAGAAACCTACTGCTTTTGATTGTTGTACCAGGTAGCCAGCATAAGCCCAAAATTCATCCATAGCTTTATAGATATGAAAACTGTTATAATAGATTATGCTGGTATAATCAGCTTTAGGAAATGTGCACATGCTAACCAAACTTATGTAAGATGGACTTGTAAACTGAATACCATATGAGTGTGTCTGTGTTTATATACATATATTTGTGTGTGTATATACACATATAAACATACAAAGGCTAATTTCAGGCAAAAAATTTCCCATTGAAAGTTCAGTTTCCTCAGAGAACCAAATTAGAAATTTACATAGTGAATATATGACTATTAGAAAAGGAACTAATGGTTCTTAAAAAGTATTTCCATTAACATGGTATAACTGGGTGGGTTAAATGCTGTTATAGACTGCATCTATAATTAAAAACATAATGACTCAGGAGTACCTGGGTGGTTCAGGTGGCTAAAGGTCCAACTCTCGGTTTCAACTCAGGTCATGATCTCAGGGTCCTGGGACCCACTTCTGGCTCCTGCCCTTAGAATGGAGTCTGCTTTTCCCTCTCCCTCTGCTCCTCCCCACTACCACCCCATCCTCATCCCCCACCCTTAGCTCATATGCACTCTCTCTCTCAAATAAATGGATAAATAAAATCTTTTTAAAATTTAAAAAAAAGACTCAGACAATTGTGACTCATCGACATTTTTTCCCTTCCCTTGCTTTACACATTCTATATTACAAACAATTGGATAGGCCATAGTTTACTGTTATATTAGTTAAATACCTATTAAATTCCTATCCTTTTTTTTTTTTTAAGAGAGAGAGAGCACAGTGGGAGGGGTAGAGAAGGAGTGTGAGAATCTTCAGCAGGCTCCATGCTCAGCCCAGAGCTGTAGGAAGTATCTCACAACCCTTAGATCATGATCTGAGTGGCAATCAAGAATTCAGCTCTCAACCAACTGAGCCACCCAGGTACCCCTTTATCCTATTTTTTGATCAATGGTCTACTTCATTCGATTTAAGAAATACTTTAACTCGACCAAAAATTTCCATTGTAGAAATAGAGAGAGGGAGGGAGGAAGAGAAGGAAGGAAAGAAAAGGTTAAGGGAAGGAAAGAAAAAAGGAAAGGAAAGGAAAGGAAAAAGGAAAGGAAAGGAAAGGAAAAGAATGTTCTGCTAAGAAACACATTTCCATCGTGCCAGCCAAAATACTATATATTTTCTAAAAATTTTTTAAATGCTTAACGCTAACACATACCTAAACTATTGACTAAAGATGGAATATTGACTAAATGAGGGATAATTAAGCTATTTCCAAAACTTACTATGATCCTAATTGTAGTTATTGGGTAAAGAAATTGCCACAGTGGCTTCTCAGAAGAAACTTCTCATGAAAAAGCAACTAGAGGTAGACCACCTACAAGGACATAGTAGCTATTTGGAATACTTAAAAGTAGTTTTCTTTACTGATATCTCTCTAAACAAATTATTTATGGAGAGAAGACCACAGAAGTACAAACAGATTGTGAGTCTCCTGAGTGTCCCTTGTTTCCAGACTCAGATTTGGTTGTGACATAATATTATAAACCATAGCTTCCCCAAATATTTAAATTTGCCTTATCTTTCTTCAGGTGTGCTCATCCTTTGCTACAGGCCCCAGACAATACGATGGAACACTCTATGAATTTCGTACCTATTATCTTAAGCCCTCAAAGATGAATGAGTTCCTGGAAAATACTAAGAAAAACATTCATCTTCGGACAGCTCACTCTGAATTGGTTGGATACTGGAGTGTAGAATTTGGAGGCAGAATGAATAAAGTGTTTCATATTTGGAAGTATGGTATGAGTCATCAGTTTAAGTATTCAGTACAGATTTTCATTCTGATAGATGTTACCCATGACTTAGCAACTTAGTTCTTGGATCTGTATTACTATAAATACATACAGGTGAAGTAAAACTTTTAAATAGCAATACCAAAAAATAAATTCAGTGATTGTGCTTCCCAGTGGTATACCTATAGTAATCCATTGCTGGAACCTTTTATTAACACATGAGAATGTGAAAGTAAGAAAATTGCATCTCAGATTTTTAAGTCATAAAGTTATGAATCACACTTTAATTCTTAGGAAAAGTTAGGAATAGCTTATTGAAAAGATGGTTTATGAAAAATTTAAAGCAGTGTTTGCAAGAACCAAGTGGATTAAGATCATAAAAGGAAAGTAGAAATTTTTTTTATTGAAGCCATAGCTGGATATCAGTGTTTTAACAGAAATCATTCAAATCCCTAGGGGCTTTAGTGAAAGAGAAGTTAATAGGAGATGATAGTAAACTTTGAAGCCTCACCATTCTGTAAGATATAATAAATCTGTTATATTTGGGGCCAATTTTGCTTTATTTCTATACCCCAGAATTTCAAGGAATTCAATGTCATTTTACTAGTTGAGGGAAGTAAAGGAAACGGAATTAGAGCTCTTCCCATATTGAAACTTATCCATCCCTGGTTTATTAGAGGAAGAACTATGTTTGATGGAATCCCCACAATGTTTGTTACTCCATTGTCTAATCTTTGTGAAGTCCACAATAGTACATCATGATACCCAAAAAACTTAATAATTTCATTTAGTATTTGGTCATCAGTGTCCAAAGTTAATAGTCATAAAATACTTTAATGTGAAAAGTGCTCATTCTGTACTTAGCATGTCCGTAGTTCGGGGTTCTTCCCCAACTGTAGTAAAACAAACCACATTAAAACACAATTTATGAAAAAATAAAACAATTTATGCTTTAATGTACCACCAATTGAATCGTATCCCAGTTTAAAAAAAAAACAAAACAGAACAATCCTGATAAAACTTACTTAAGCTCTAGGATAGATGTTATTCCTTATCCTCAGCATAAGCCATAGAAAATCATTTTACCATTAGTTTTATGAGGCCCTAATAGTTAAATGTAGTACTGGGCCCATATGTTAACAAAAATATGTACTTGTTTGGAAAACAAATAGAAGAGAAATAGTACTGAGTAAAAAGAAGGAATGACAGAGAATCAGCCCTATTTCTTTGGAAACTATTAGTTCAAAGCAGCAGCTGTCAAAGTGCATCTTAATTTCATTTACATTAAATGTAATTCAGGGTGTATTCTGACCTGATCACCCATCACCACCACCACCATCACAGAAAAATACCCTAAACTGCTGCTATAATTTAAATTTAAATTTAAATTTAAATGTCTCAATTAATAAGACTAGTCAATGTATATTGAGTTCCAACAAGGTGCCCAACACTGTTGTAAGCTCCTCTTGTGTACTAATTCATTCGATCTTAACAACCTAGAGGGAGATGCTTTATCATTATCCCCATTTACAGAGTAAGAAATAGGCACATAAAGATTTAATAACTTAACCTAAGTCACCCAACCGCCTACTAAGTGGTAGAGCCTATGGAACCCACTGAATGACATTATCATTAGTTGTTGACATTTCTACTGCCCTTTCAGGCCCTGAGAAACTTGGGAACAAATGTCACATCTGTATGTTATCTCCACTGATATAATAGTGTCCTTCTGTGCCCTTGATGAACACTTGGTGAATTGAATGAAACTCAGAAAAAGTACAGGTGATTTTATATTAATAATTTTTGGTTTTCTTACTCCTTTTTTTCCCACAGATAATTTTGCTCATCGAACTGAAATTCGGAAAGCATTGGCCGAAGATAAGGAATGGCAAGAACAGTACCTCATTCCCAATTTGGTTCTTATTGATAAACAAGAGAGTGAGATTACTTATCTGGTGCCATGGTGCAAACTAGAAAAGCCTCCAAAAGAAGGTAAGTCATCCCCTCTTAGTCACTTTGAATTCTGACCGAGAAAACATTGAAGATATTAAGCTATAAAAACTCAAGTTCGACTGGAAAAGAAGTTAATCTTCCTTTAATATAGGAACATATGTTGATCAGATAAAAATAAATTGGTGTTCTTAGCTCATCTTTTAAAAAAAAATGACCATTAAATAAAGAAGTGTTTTTCCATATTGGTATCTTATTGATTCTTAACGCTTAGTTATATTATAGAAAAAGTTGATATGGTCAGTAAAGGTTGAGAAGTTGAGCCTTGGGAACAGAGAACACTTCTGTGGGTAGGTGAGGGATAGTATGTGATACTTTGTCATAATTTTAAAATAATATAAACTTTTAAATATCAAAGTATTTTTCTATAAATGACAACTAATCTTAAATCTTAAGTATATATTTGCTTATTAAATTGAGTAGGGGAATGAATTAACTGAACCACCAAGCTGCATTACTCTAGTATAACTTTCGTGTCCTCCTCTTTCTTATTTCTCAGTTTGAAAGTAATTTCTAAAGATTTGTCTTCTTGCTGATTTCACTTCTTGCTGACTTAAAGAAATTATTACCTCAATCTGGTTTTAAACAAAGGTCAGATTAGCAAAAGCATAAACTAATTTAAATGTTGTTTTATTTACCCCATTATTCCCAACTTTGTAATGCATTTTAGATTGTAAGAGATTTGAAAAATCTTATTTTGAAATTTATCCTCTTGGGTCCCCCTCAGCTTTCAGCACTAACTAAATGAATTAGTTGGCTTCTCAGAAAGTATCAAATCTTAATTCTTTTCCTCTATGTTATTGATGATTCTTCAGTAACTTGTGTATGTTTTTCTTTTACTTTCTAAATCTACTTGTCCCTTGGTTTCCTTCTCTTCACCTGGGCTATACTTTCATCCAGAAGGTAAAAATCCTTTTCCAGTATTTACCTGAATATTTAGGAATAATTAAACCATCTCCTTTAGAATTATTTTTTTACTTGGAACTCAGAGACAGTCACTTCACACGTATTTCTGTTGGAAATGGCATCTTATAGGGGAAATTATATAGAGAGGTAAGTTAGTAGAAATTGGTAAGAAGAATGGACCCTGTAAGAGTCTAGAAATAATTCCTTATTCATTTCTTTTATAAAAGGATAGACTCAGGCAACTAAAAAATACTACTACATTATAAATTCTCACTAACTTTTATTAACAAATTTTATAGATTAAAAATAACTTAGATAATACCTTAACTAGAGATTCCATCCATTTTTGTTTGTTCTGTATGATGAGTTTAACAACTGACCCTTAAACTAGGACAAGGACTTTCTAAACATAAAGGCAAAGAAAAACAATGGAAATTAGTAAATATGTCTATATGTATGCAGGGATGATCCTCAAAATCTATATATGTGGTTAGCCTTCCACTGGAACCAAACTGAACATGATTAGAAATTCCTTGAATGTGTTCTATAAAATAATTATTTTTCTCCCTATTCTAGGAAGCTATGAACTAGTCACTTTTCAGATGAAACCTGGTGGGCCAGCTCTGTGGGGTGACCCATTTAAAAAGGCAGTTCATGCTCATATCAATCGAGGCTACACAAAACTAGTTGGAGTGTTCCATGCAGAATACGGAGTGCTCAACAGAGGTACAGTTGTCCATTTCTTCTTATGAAATTGCAAAATATGTGGGTGATCCACATTAAGTTCCTTTGGTCAGTTTGTCTCTGTTCTCATTATGGAGTATATTTTGTTTTTTATTGCCCAGTTTTTAGTTTTGCAATTTTAAGGGTTGAGCAAACCTGTTTTACATCTTATTTAGAATGTTACTCACCTTATAAAGTTTTTTTTAAATACTGAACTGTTCTTTCCCCTGATACATCAAAATGATAAAATTTTAAATACTGGAAGGAACCTGAAAAAGTCATCTATTTCTTTCACCACCTTATTTTTCTCTGAATATACTTTTAATGATTTTTTTCCTTTTTTCCCAGTTTTATTGCAATATAATCGACATATAAGTTTAGGGTATACAACATAATGATATGATATATTTATACGTTGTGAACACCACAATAAGTTTAATTAACATCCATCACCGAGAGTTACAAATTCTTTTTCCTTATGATGAAACATTTAAGATCTACTCTCTTTTATCTTTCAGATATACAATATAGAATTGTTAACTGTAATCATCATGTTGTATATTATATCCCCAAAACTTATTTCTCTTCTAACTGGAAGTTTTTGCTTTTTGTAATTTTTTTTAAAAATTTATTTATTCTTAGAGAGAAAGAGCACACGTGCAGACATAGAGCAGTGGGGAGAGGCAGAGGGAGAGGGGGTCTTAAGCAGACTCCACACTGAGTGTGGCGCCCAATGAAGGGCTCAATCTCAAGACCCTGAGATCATGACCTGAGCCAAAACCAAGAGTCAGACACTGAGACCACTCAGATGCCCCTGTGATTTTTTTTTTTTAAATAACATTACTTGGGGTGGAAGGATTGTTTATGGTTAAGAAAAGTAACATGTAATTATTATAAAACATGGACAAGCCCAAAGAAAAAAAATTATCCATTTTCTACTACTTAGGTATATATAATATATATATGATATGAGCATATGGTTCATTAGTTTAATAGAATATCTATTTGAGATACTTACTTTTTAAACTTGGAAGATATTCCAATAAGAATTTCAGAGTTTTCTTGTGACAAACTTTGAAAAATGTTTGTAAACTTTATCTGAAAGGATAAATGACTAAGAATAGCTAATAAATATTTGAAAGACTTGTAATTATCCAGTTGCCTCTTCATCTTCTCCACTTTATGTCCCATAGGCATCTCAGACCTAACATATCCAAAAATGAACCTGATCATTGCTCATAAAAATCAGCTTCTAATATATATGTTATAGATATATAGTCAAGTTGGAAAATATATGAAGAGGAGAAAAAAATATTAGATGCCTATCTCATACCATATGCTACAATAAAATCAAGATGCATTATGGATTTCAATTAAAAATTGAATTTATATAATTACTAAAACAAAATACCAATGAATTTATTTAATAATGTGTATGGAAACAATATTTCTAAGCCAAAAAGCAAATGAAGAAACTATGAAGGGAAAAAATAATAATTTTATCATAAAACAGTGATTTTATTATATAAAGTTCAAACTTGATGCCTCCCAAAATACCTTAAATGAAATAAAAAGGGAAACAATAAATACATACATACATACTTCTATAAAGGTAGACAGATGACTATGAAAAATGTATTAAAGACGATTCAGATTAAAACAATAATAAAATGCCAATTTTTACCTAATAAGGATACATTACATAGACACAGTATTAGGTTAGAGAAAAACGAGTTAAAATGAGGGTTCATATGTGCTTCATCTTCCCTCAAAAAAATTGGCAATATAAATAAAAAGGCTTATCTGTTTGCATTTGACATTTTTAAATTTTTCATTTATTTTTTAAATTGCAGTCTAAGGGGTGCCTGGGTGGCTCAGAGGGTTAAGCCTCTGCCTTCAGCTGGGATCAAGTGCCTCATCAGGCTATCTGCTCAGCAGGGAGTCAGCTTCCTCCTCTCTCTTTCCCTGACTCTCTGCCTACCTGTGATCTCTCTCTCTCTCTCTGTGTCAAATAAATAAATAAATAAAATCTTAAAAAAAATTCAGTATAAATAACAAATAGTGTTATATTAGTCTCAGGTGTACAATATAGTGCTTCCACAATTCTATACGTTACTCAGTACTCATCATGATGAGTGTACTCTTAATTCCCTTCACCTATTTTACCCACCCTTCCACCTACCTCCCCTGTGGCAACCAACAGTTCTCTATATTTAAGAGGAGGGGGTGGTCTCTTTTTTTTCTGTTTGTTTTGTTTCTTAAACTCTATTATAAGTGAAATCATATGGTATTTGTCTTTCTCTGATTGACTTCTTTCACTTAGCATTATATCCATTAGCATTATATCCATCCATATGTTGCAAATGGCAAGATTTCATTCTTTTAATGGCTGAGTAATATTCCATTATTTATATAAATATAACACTTTTTAAAATTTTTTTAAAGATTCTATTTATTTATTTGACAGAAACACAGCTAGAGAGGGAACACAAACAGGGAAAGTGAGAGAGGGAGAAGCAGGCTTCCCACCAAGCAGGGAGCCCGATGTGGGGCTCGAACCCAGGACTCCGGGATCATGAACTGAGCCGAAGGCAGATGCTTAACAATTGAGCCACCCAGGTGCCCCTATATAACACTTCTTTATCCATTCATCTAGCAGTGGAACTAGGGTTGCTTCTGTATCTTGATGACTGTAATTAATGCTGCAGTAAACACATGGGTCTATGTATCTTTTCAAATTCATGTTTTCATGTCATATAGGTAAGTATCCAGTAGTGGGATTACTGGATCCTATGTTAATACTATTTTTAATTTTTTATCGAACCTCCATGCTGTTTTCCACATGACTACACCAGTGTGCATTCCAACCAATGGCACATGAGGGTTCTTTTTCTCCACATACTTGCCAACACTTGTTGTTTCTTTTTTTTTTTATTTTAGCCATTCTAACAGATTTGAGGTGATATCTCATTGTGGGTGAGATTTGTTTTGATGATGATGAGTGATGTGGAGCATCTTTTCATGTGTCTTTTGGCCATCTGTATGCCTTATTTGGAGAAATGTCTACTCATGTCTTCTGCCCATTTTTTTTTTAAGATTTTATTTATTTGACAGAGAGAAACACAGCCAGAGAGGGAACACAAGCAGGGGGAGTGAAAGAGGGAGAAGCAGGCTTCCCACCGAGCAGGGAGCCCAATATGGGACTCGATCCTGGGTCTCCAGGACCATGACCTGAGCCGAAGGCAGTCACTGAACCAACTGAGCCACCCAGGTGCCCCTTCTGCCCATTTTTTAATTGGATTATTTGTTTTTTGGGTGTTGAGTTGTATAGGTTCTTTATATATTTTGGGTATTAACTCCCTATCAGACATATAATTTACAAATATCCTCTCCCATTCAGTACGTTGTCTTTTAGTATTGGTGATGGTTTCCTCTGCTGTGCAGGGTTTTTTTGGTTTTTTGATTTTGTTTTTTGGGGGGTTTTTTGTGTGTTGGTTTTTTTTTTGTTTTTTTTGTTTTGTTTTGTTTTTTTGAGAGTGAGAGAGAGCATAAACCAGGGGACAAGCAGAGGGAGAGAGAGAAGCAGACTCCCTGCTGAACAGGGACCCTGACATGTATCTTGATCTCAGGACTCTGGGATCATGACTTAAGCCAAAGGCAGACCCTTAACCAACTAAGCCACTCAGGTGCCTCAGAAGCTTTTTATTTTGATGTAGCCCCTATAGTTTATTTCTGCTGCTTCCCTTGCCTTAGGAGACAAATCAAGAACAATGTTGCTACAGCTAATGTCAGAGAAATTATTGCCTGTGTTCTCTTCTAGGAGTTATGTTTTTTTAGATCTCACATTTAGGTCTTTGATCTGTTTTTTAAAAGATTTTATTTATTTAAGACAGAGAGAGAATGAGAAAGAGAGAGAGAGAGAAAGTGAACGAGCAAGAGAGAAGGAGCAGGGGGAAGAGGCAGAAACAGGCTCCCCACTTGAGTGGGGAGCCCAATGTTTGGCTTGATCCCAGGACCCTGGGATCATGACCTGAGCCAAAGGCAGCCGCTTGACTGACTGAGCCACCCAGATGCCTCTGGTCTTTAATCCATTTTGAGTTTATTTTCGTGTATGAAGGAAGAAAGTGGTCCAGTATGTAGCTGGCTAGTTTTCCCAGCACCATTTATTGAAGACATTGTTTTTTTATTTTGCCTCATTTGTTGAAAATTAATTGACTATATAGTATGAGTTTATTTCTGGGCTCTCTATTCTGTTCCATTGTTCTGTGGATCTATGCATCTGTTTTTGTGCTGGTACCATCTAGTTTTTATTACTACAGATTTGTAGTATATCTTGAAGGTTTATGATGCCTCCAGCTTTGTTCTTCTTTTTCAAGATTACTTTGGCTATTCAGGATCTTTTGTGCTTCCATACAAATTGTAGGATTATTTATTCCAGTTCTGTGAAAAATGCTGTTGGTATTTTGATGGGGTTGCATTAAATCTGTAGACTGCTTTGGGCAGTATGGACATTTTAACAATATTGGTTCTCCAATCCGTGAGCATGGACCATCTTTCCATTTGTTTGTGTCATCATCAACTTCTTTCATCAGTGTTTTATAGTTTTTAGAATACAGGTCTTTCACCTCCTTGGTTAAGTTTATACCTAGACATTTACATATTTTTGAGGCAATTGTAAATAGGATTGTTTTTCTAATTTCTCTTTCTGCTACTTCATTATTTGTATATAGAAATGCAACAGATTTCTGTATGTTGCTTTTGTATACTGAAGCACTTACCAGTTCTAGTAATATTTTGAGTCTTTAGAATTTCTATATATAGTATCATGCCATCTGCAAATAGTCAGTTTTGCTTCTTCTGTACCAATTCAGATGCCTTTAATTTATTTCTGTTGTGTGATTGCTGTGGCTAGGACTTCCAGTACTATGTTGAATACAATTGGTGAGAGTGGACATTCTTACCTTGTTCTTGAATGTAGAGGAAAAGCTCTGGTTTTCACCATTGAGTATGATGTATGATGTTAGCATAGGGTTTTTCATATATGGCATTTATTATGTTGAGATATGTTCCCTCTAAGCCCACTTTGAGGGTTTTTATCATGAGCAAATCATACTTTGTCAAATGCTTTTTATTTATCTGTTGAAATGATCATATGGTTTTTATCCTTTCTTTTATTGATGTGATGTATCATATTGATTGCTTTGCAAATACTGAAATACCCTTGCATCTCAGGAATAAATCCCACTTGATTATAGTGAGTGATTTTTTTTAATGTATTGTTGGATTCGGTTTGCTCTTATTTTGTTATAGATTTTTGCATCGAAGTTCATCAGAGATATTGGCCTGTGGGTCTTTTTTTTGTAGTGTCTAATTTTATTGTCAAGGTAATGCTGGGTTCATAGAATTGATTTTAAAGCTTCCCTTCTTCTATTCTTTTGCATATATGAGAATAGGCATTAACTCTTCTTTAAATGTTTTATAGAATTCACCTGTGAAGCCATCTGGTCCTGGACTTTTGTTTTTTTGGAGGCTTTTTTTTTTTATCAGTAATTGAATTATACCATTTATACAGTCTTTTAATTTTCTATTTCTTCCTAATTCACTTTTAGGAAGTTTTATGTTTCTAGGAATTTATCCATTCCTTCTAGGTTGTCCAATTTTTGCCATATAATTTTTCATGATATCCTCTAATCCTATGTATTTCTGTGATGCTGGCTGTTACTTCTTCTCTTTCATTCCTAATTTTATTTAATCCTCACACTCTGTTTTTGAACAGTCTGATTAAAGGTTTATCAATTTTGTTGACCTTTTCAAAGACCTAATCCTGATTTCATTGATATGTTATATTTTTTGTTTGTTTCTATTTCATTTATTTCTGCTCTTTATGATTTCCTTCCACTGGTTTTGGTTTTGTTTGTTCCTTTTCTTCTACCTTCTTTCAGTGTAAAGTTCAGGTGTTTGAGACTTTTCTTGCTTCTTGAGGTAGATCTGTACTATAAACTTCCCTCCGAGAACAGCTTTTGCTCCATCCCAAAGATTTTGGACCCTTGTGTTTTCATTTTCATTTGTCTCCTTTATTTTTTGATTTTCAGTTTGATTTCTTGGCTGACTCATTCATTGTTTATGAGCATATTATTTAACCTCCATGGATTTGTGGTCTTTCCAGATTTTTTTCTTGTGATTTCCAGTTACATAACATTGTAGTTGGGAAAGATGTATGGTATGATTTTAGTCTTTTTTAATTTGTTGAGATTTGTTTTGTGATCTAACATGTGATCAGTTCTGGAGAATGTTTCATGTGTACTTAAAAAAACGTACATGTATTCCACTGTTTTAGGATGGGATATTTTAAATATACCATTAGATCCATCTGGTCCAATGTGTCATTCAAAGCCACTGGTTCCTTGTTTCTGTTTGGATGATCTATCCATTGATGATGTAAGTGGGGTGTAAAAGTCCTTTATTATTATTGTATTACTACTGATTACTTCCCTTATGTTTATTTTTTTAATAAGTAAATAGATCTTTATTTTTTTTAAGACTCTATTCATTTGACAGAGAGAAACACAGCCAGAGAGGGAACACAAGCAGGGGGAGTGAGAGAGGGAGAAGCAGGCCTCCCGCCGAGCAGGGAGCCCGATGTGGGACTCGATCCCGGGTCGCCGGGATCGTGCCCTGAGCCGAAGGCAGTCGCCTAACCAACTGAGCCACCCAGGCGTCCCCCCTTATGTTTATTAATAGCTGCTTCATGCATTTGGATGCTCCCATGTTAGGTGCAAAGTATTTACAATTGTTACATATTCTTTTTGGATTGTTCTCTTTGTGAGTATGTAGTCCTTCTTTATGTCTCACTACAGTGTCTGATTCCAGTACTGTTTTGTCTGCTATAAGTATTGCTATCTCAGCTTTCTTTTCATTTCCATGATAAATGTTTTCCCAGCCCTTCACTTTCAATCTGCATGTGTCTTTAGGTCTGAACTGTGTCTCTTGTAGGCAGCATATAGATGTCTTGTGTTTTTATCCATTCAGTCACCTAGATTGGAGCATTTAGTCCATTTACATTCAAAGTAATTATTGATAGGTATGTACTTTTTGCCATTTTGTAACCTCTTCTTTTTTAATTTATTATTACTCTCTGTTCCTTTTCTTGCTCTCTTTACTTGTGTTTAGGTGGCTTTCTTTAATGATATACTTAGATTCCTTTCTATTTTTTGTATATTACCAGTTATTTTATTTGTGGTCACCATTAGGTTTATATGGTATCTTATGCATATAACAGTCTGTATTAGGTTGATGGTCACTTAAGGTTGAACCCATTTTAAAGCACTAAATCTTTACTTCCCTCGTCTCGACGTTTTAAGTATATGGTGTCATGCTTTACATCTCTGTGAATCCTTTGACTAATTTTTATAGATATACTTGATTTTACTGCTTTGTCTTTAACCTCCATACTGGTTTTATAAGTGATTTCTTACTTTTATTAAGTTTACACATACCTCTAAAATTTTTTCTTCTTTTCCTTTTCTTACTTTTGCTTACAGTCTTCCCTTTCCACCCAAAGAATCCCCTTTAACATTTCTTACGAGGCTGGTTTACTGATGATGAATTCCTTTAACTTTTGTTTATCTGAGAAACTCTTGATCTCTCCTTCTATCCTCAATGGCAGTCTTGCTGCATAGAGTATTCTCAGTTGCAGGTTTTTTCATTTCAGCACTTTAAATATGTCATGCCATCCACTTCTCATCTGTAAAGATTCTGCTGGAAATCAGTCGATATAGGCTTATGGAATTTCCTTCATGTGTAACCATTTCCTTTTGATGCTTTAAAATTTTTATCAGTACCTTCTGCCATTTTAATTACTGTGTGTTTTGGTGTGGACCTCCTTGGGATGATTTTTGGGGGCACTCTCTGTGCCTCCTGAATCTGGATTTGTTTTCTTCTCCAGAGTTTTCAGCAGTTTCAAATAAATTTGCTGGCCCTTTTGTCTCTTTTCTCTGGGATCCCTATAATGTAAATGTTATTACAGTTAATGGTGTCACTGAGTTCCCTTAACCTAGTCTCATATTTTTAATTAATCTTTTCTCTTTCTCCTGTTCAGCTGGATTGGTTTCTATGATGGTCTTCCAGCTCACTGGTCCATTCTTCTGCTTCCTCTAATATATTATGTATTCCCCCTAGTGTATTTTTTAATTTCACTTACAGAGTTCATCTCTCACTGGTTCTTTTTCATATTTTTCTCTCTCTTTTCTGAGGATCTCACTGAGATCCTCTACTCTTTTCTCAAGTCCAGTGAGTATATTTATGATCATTACTTTAAATTCTCTATTAGATATCTAGCTTCTCTCTGTTTCATTTTGTTCTCTTGCTGGATTTTGTCTTGTTGATTCATTTGGGACATATTCTTCGGTGTCTTCATTTTGTCTAACTCTGTGTCTGTTTCTATGTGTTAGGCAAGTAATGGCCTTATTAAGAAGCAGTCACGCAGTGCAGTGTCCCCTATTCACCAGAAACTGGCCCTTCAAGAGTATGTCCTGTGTATGTTGCGTACACCTTACTATTGTGGCTGAGCCACATCTGCCTTCAGTCCAGTGCTGCAGTGGTGCTTTTTGCCACTGGTGGGCAGGGTTTGTTTCCTTTGTTGTTAAGAGGCCAGTCTAGGGTTGCCTTAGGCAAAAAGCCTTAATTTTTTGAATCATTTTTGCCAATATTAAGGAAATATGCATGGATATGTAGGAGTGTTTAGTTATAGAAGGAAATTTAAAATGACATAAAATATATAGCCATATTTAAAAAATGAGATTAAACATTTTTTACATTTCTAATTTACTGTAATAGACATGTATGACTTTTGCAATAAAAGATTATTAAAAACGTGTGTGCACACACACTGTAATCTTGGGGCGCCTGTGTGGCTCAGTTGGCTAGGTGTCCAACTTGTGATTCCGGCTCAGGAATTATACTCTCATGGCTTATGAGATTAAGCCCTGCATTGGGCTCCGCACTTAGCAGGGAGTCTACTTGAGATTTCCTCTCTCCCTCACACTCTCCCTTCCCCCCATTCATGCATGTGTGTGCTATCTCTAAAATCTTAAAAAAAAAAAAAAAGAAAATGTGCACACACACACTTTTGAATCTTAATCCATTCTTAGTGTACTAAGAGAATGGTAATATGCTGAGTATAAATCAGTACTTCATTTCTGGAGGACAGTGTATCTCATATACACTGTATATTTATAATTGTCTATATATAAGATATACTCTTTGGTTCTCTCAATTTAAATTTTAGGAGTTTATATTAAGAAAATACTCAGATCCAGACTACCTGGGTTTGAATCCCAGCTTCACCACTTATAATTTTGTGACCCTGGGTAAGTCACTTAACCTCTTTGTGCCTTAGTGTCCTCATCCATAAAATGATGATACTAATAATCAACAACCTAAAATTATAATGAAGACTAAATGAGTTAATACATGCAAAATGCTTAAAACCAGGTCTGGCACATAATCAATACCCAAGAAATATTAGTAGTAGTTGTCATCAGCTTTGTTATTATTATAGCTATATATGTAGACGCTATTCTAATGAAGTTTATAGTCAGTATTATTTACAATTAACATTTTTATGTAATACAAGTATAATCCAGGAAAAAATATGTATCACTACATCATGTATTTTTTTTATTTTTATTTATATATTTGACAGAGAGAAACACAGCTAGAGAGGGAACACAAGAGGGAGTGTGAGAGACAGAGATGTAAGCTTCCCACTGAGCAAGGAGCCCGATGTGGAGCTCTATACCAGGATTCCAAGAACATGACCTGAGCTGAAGGCAGACACTTAACAACTGAGCCATCCAGGCGCCCCTACATGATGTATTTCTATAACCATGAACTTATATATTTATGTGTGTATAAATACATAGTCATAAAAGTACATATATATATATAAAAATATGGAAAGAGATACAGCAAATATAAAAGTATTTTTTTCTAGGTGGTATAGAAATGACTCCTCTTTTCCCTTTTTATTGACATTTTCCTATACAGCTAACATATCTTGCATTGTAATTATAAAAAATTTATAAAATATTATGCACAAAAACATTTATTCCATATTTCAAAAAAACATTCAAATATTAGTCTAATTGGTAAGGAGTTTGGATAAAAAGTTCTTATATCTTTAGGGAAGAATTCACATAGCCATTAAAAAATTAAGGTTACTGCCAGGGGAAATATGCGTTGTTGATTTTTAAATATCTATTGGTAAGTATAATATACAGTATGACCCTAATTGGATTTTACTCATTTATTTAAAGGAAATGTGCTAAATGTCAATAGAGGTTCTCACTAGGTGGGTAAAATTATGCTACTTTTAATTTGCTTCTTCATATTACCAAAATTTTCATTCTTTCATGATCTTTTTTTTAAAATAAATTAAAATGTATTAGACAGTCATGAAGCCTGATTCTAGACTTAATTGTGTGTTTAGTGTGTTATTTACTTTCCCTTTCCAGCCTCCTGTTTTTCATCTATAAAACCAGTTTGATTAATTTATAAATTTCTCTCCCAAATCTCTGACCCCCTCTGAAATCTTTTTACTAACATAATCACATTTACCTTTTTGGCATTCACTATTTGGATTTAAAGAAGGAGACTTAATGTTTATGATTAATTGTTCTGTATTTCTTACTTGTAGTAAAGCCATGGTCTTTAGAGGCTATTTTTGGTTTATTTCTGTAGTTCACGTTCTTTGGTGGAATGAGAGTGCAGACAGTCGTGCAGCTGGGAGACATCAGTCTCATGAGGATCCCAGGGTTGTGGCAGCTGGTAAGCTATTTCACTAGGCATGAAGTATTGGACAGCAAATTTGATTAAGTTTTCAACTTTATATGCCTTCTTATGAAATTTTTTTTTCCAGTTCGGGAAAGTGTTAACTTCCTTGAGTCTCAGCAGAATATGCTTCTGATTCCTATGCCATTTTCACCATTGAAATAGTTTTCCAGTGAAATATGAAGCATTTCACTAACTGCTATAAGATGTGTCTGCTATGGTGCTTAAATTCTCCCAAGAAATTCCCATTTTTATTTGAAGGAGTTGGTAAGTTAATTCGCTATGTCCTTCGCATTTTTAAAAGCTGCCTCTGTCCATTGTCACCACCATGAAGAAATAGTTCTGTTTTCCCTTTGGCCTCTCAGTGTTTGTCATACATTAAAAATTGTCATTCGTACAAGATCTTGATTTTTCATTTGTTTCAGAATATCTCTTGTACTCTATTTTGACAACCCTCTGCTTTTATAGCATTCCCTTACATTGAAGTGATCTGTGTCATATTTCCATGCCAATGATAATATTTTTAAATTATTTATATACACTGTCAACCTTCTCATGTCTATTTTTCTGAAATTTTAAAAGTTTTTGTCCAGTAAAGTTTATTTTGTAATACTAAATGAGATTCATAAAAATATTAAACATGTTTATTATGGAAAAGTACAATATCATCTGTATCATCTCTATTAAATTTTGGTTTTTACATTAATAATTACTTATGTGGAAAATAATGTTATTAGATCCTCATATTAAAAGCTGTTGATGACTTATTGGACAGTCTATCTGTGATAATGAGATATTTATAGTTATGGAAATGTCTGCCCTAATACAAGCCTTCAAATACATTCTGATTCTTTTTGTTGTGTTTTATATTTGTATCCTCTTACCTGGAACTATTGTGTTGTTATAAAGTAATGAAAAAATAATACATATACTGATTGGGACACCTCCATCAGTGAAGTAGCTGCCCATAGCTTAGGTTAAGATCCCAGGGTCCTGGGATCGAGCCCCACATGGGGCTCTCTGCTCAGCGGGAGACTGCTTCTCCCTCTCCCTGCCGTTTCCCCTGTTTGTACTCTCTCTCCATCAAATAAATAAATAAAATCTTTTAAAAAAATAAATAAAATAAACAAATATACTGTCTTTATTGTAAGTATTAAGTTACTTCAAGTAAATAGCATGCTAATAACCCCACAAGGAGAATTTCTTTAGTACTACTGTCACAGATATACTAGGATTTTTCTACAAAAAACAACTTTAATTTTTTATTTTGAGCACCTCAACATTCTTAAACTAGATTTGGTGCTTCCAGGCTCTCATGGTAGTCTATATATATATAGCTATATGATTTAATGTTTCAAATATATATTGCAAATACAACATAGTAAATTATTAACTGTCTGAGGGAAAACTGAAAAACAGGAAGCATACTCATCTCTCACTTATCTGGTCCTCAAGAATTCAAAGGACAGATAAGTTTCCAATTAAGGCAAAGAACATCCTAACTCTGGAGGTAAAAACCTATCAGAGGGGTTTTGAGGTTTTGTAGATAAATTTAAAACAATAATATATAGTACATCAATCTAATAGACTTAGAAATTCTTAAAGAAAGAAAAGAAATTCTAAGATTCTGGTTATAAGAATGATCCTATAAGCCCATTACAAAGGATCTTTTCCTTAGATTTATTTATTTATTTGAGAAAGAAAGAGCACAAATGGAGGAGAGGCAGAGGGAGGAGGAGAAGCAGACTGCCCACTGAGCAGGAAGCCCCACGTGAGGCTTGATCCCAGGACCCTGGGATCATGACCTGAACCTAAGGCAGACACTTAACTGACTGAGCCACTCAGGCACCCAAAAGGGTCTTGTATAAAATTCCTAATGACCTATATTGATACTGTGTAGAAGACAAGAGAAAGAATAACTGCCAGGCTCCATATATACGATATACACTTTCAAATATTAAATATATAGAGTAGTTCAGTCTTGGCTGGCATAAGATCACTAAATACCAGTGATGACTTTGTCATCATGCAGAAGTCCTAAACAATATGCTGCTCTGTGATCTGACTGAACTACAATAATTCCCACATACCAGCAACTCTGGGCCCACTTTCCTGACAAGTCTTGGGATAGAAAAAGTACCCTGGCCAACTTTAAGTGTTTCTTTACTTGCTTAATGGAATCCTTTGACTCAGAGGAAGTGATTGAGAATTACTGGCACCCAGGGAAAACCCACCATACCTAAATAATAGCCTGACATAAAACACAGACAGTGGGAACACAATATCTCTCAGCAGCAGCTACCACATGAATATGTACATGTTTCACTTAGATATTTCTTCTTCAAAGGAAATTCAAAGTCAGACTTGTGAAAGTTATATCACAGCTACCTCTAATGGATTCTGGCAAACTTTTGACTAACTGCCTAGGGAGCTAATGGAAACTCCAGTGGGAAAGAGAAGGGACCCGAACCTGATTACAGATTGTGACACACAGAGGAAAGAATGGTTATTTGTCTCAGATGCTCCTCTAATCTTGGTAGCTCAGGCTTGAACGTGGGTCTCAAGCAAGTAGATAGAGCCAAAACGGTGAGGAACAATGACTATAGTAAGCTTGAGAGGGCTGAATAGATAAGCTATGGCTCATTCCTCACATGAAGGCCACTTTCAGGGTCCCACTTTGCACTGCTCAGAGTTCTGTGGGTACTGGCTCTTGGGGAAAAGACAAAGGAGGAAGAGTGGGAAACACTGACAGAGCTAAGTTTTGAGGCAGCCACATAAGGCATCTCATGTCCCAGGAGGTATGAAAGGACTTCAAGAATGCCAACTTTTCTTCTCAAGTCCCACTTATTCCTTCAAAGTGCAGAGGAAGAAATGGGTTGAAAAACAAGGAAAATAGGTAGTTTTAATACCACTTTTTTCAATCCAGGTCCTTGTTGGGTCCACGTAAAAAGTGAAAACTGAAAAACTGCCCTGGAATCTATACAACCCTCTGGGAATCTGATTTGGAAGAAAAGTGTAACTAGGATAGGACATTCATACTTTGAAATAAACCAATTTAAAAACCACCTTACTTAATAACATGACTGAACTAGGAGCTCTACAAATTTAAAGTTAAACAAAGGACATGCGTCTTTATGGACTGCAACTGGGGCAGAAAACAAAATGGATAGCAATGACACATGTCCCCCAAACAGGGATCACAGTGTGACCAGACCCCACCCACACGGCCCAGACACGACCATCAGCCAACACCGAGATCTAGTCCACTCTGCCCTCAGCACTGGCCATTCACTCACGCCAAGCCAAGATGTTCCCCAGCAAATTATTCTGAGCTACTAAACAACAGGCCATGGGACAGGATTCGTTATGGTCACAAAGATTTTCAGGGAGCAGTATCACTGACTACGTTCATTGGAGTTATACTGATGAAGATTCACTGTTACCTTATTTAATTTTTTATTAACATATAATGTGTTATCCGTTAGAGTCACCGTTATTTTAAAGAGAAGTAACCAGGACTTAAGTTCTCACATGCATTTACAATTGCTCGTCCTCACCCTGCAACCTGGATGCTGATTAAAGCAGCAGAGGGAGATCACAAGCAAGCCTCCTCCTGAAGTGCTCTGAGAAGAAAGGCTCAGAACTGCTCCCGACACTCAGTCTCAGACAATGTCCGAGGTTTAAGACCCACAGAAGTCTCATGGGCCAGCCTCCCTGATTCAGAGATGAGGAAACGGGCCCAGGGACTGAGTGGCCAGTCTGAGGTCACCAGCTTGTCTGTGGGAGAATCAGGGATGGGGCCGGGCCCGTCACAGTATATTCTGTCACATTACCTCGGTGGGAAAAGCCAGACTGTGCCTTCCACAGCCCACTGATCCAGAGTGTCGTGAGCTGGTTTCAACTCAAACAAGCAAGTAACCTAGACTGACTTTTCAAAATAGAGAAACAAGCTAAACTAAGATACAGGAACTTGCAGACCAAGCCCCTTCCCCTCAAAACCCACATGCTATTCCCTGGGGTAAGAATTAAGAGCAACACTAAGAGACAACCCCCTGACAGGATAGGTCAGCCATTCCTTCTTCCCAAGCAGAAGCTCCCCCCGCCCCCCTGCACGGCCATCTGCTCACCTGTGGAGGAGGCAGTCCCCCGGCCCCCAGGGGACACACGGGCAGCATCTTCTTGATTTTGTCATTGCTACAC
>PITA01026396.1:0-22682 GCA_004023965.1 Spilogale gracilis
TAATAATTTGTAGTAATAAATTATTATTATTTAATTCTTGTTTTAGTTTATCCTGAAAAGCATGGGAAAATATATTCCTCAGACAGAGTCACAAATTTGTTTATATTGTCAGAGAAACACACTTTACTAAGCACGTGTTTGAAACATCTGTTTAGTGTTTCTGATTGTTTTTCACTTACAGTAAGCTTGTCAATAAAAAGAACCGTTCAGAGAAAATATTACAAATTCATGTTTGAATACATTTGGAAGGAACTCAATATATCAGGTATAAAAAGCTTTCAAATAGTGAAACGTTTGCATTTATACTAGAAGTACATAACAACTAATAAAACAAACAACTGATATGGGGGGAAAGTTTCACATAAAGGGCTTCATTTTTATAGTTGGAATACTTTCTCAATCCACATCTGTTATTACTAACTGTCCTTCCAGCAGTCCCTGTCAGAATATCTACAGTTTGATAGTCTTACTATGGAAGCTCCCCTCTTTTCTGGTTAAAATCTCCATCAATTTGGGGCTGCCTGGGTGGCTCGGTTGGTTGGTTAAGTGCAACTGCCTTTGGCTCGGCTTGGGTCATGATCCCGGACTCCTGGGATCATCCCTGCATCGGGCTCCCTGCCCCGGTGAAGCCTGCTTCTCCCTCTCTCACTCCCCCTGCTTGTGTTCCCTCTCCAGCTATGTTTCCCTCTATCAAATAAATAAATAAATAACATCTTAAAAAAAAAAATCTCCATCAATCCAGACTTCTAAATTTGTCTTGATAATCCTCCTTCACCTTAGGTTTTGACCAATCCTCCACATTTCAGTTTCATATCCACACATCTCTTGTGTTAAAAGTCTTTTTAAAATATTAACAATGATTAGAATAACATATATGTTTAAACCTCGACTATGAGACATATACCATTAATCTGGGTTCTTGAATTTGTATTTAATCTTAACAGAAATGCAGTTAGTATTTGTAAAATGAATAATTTAACAAATAAGGAAATAGGGGTCCAGAGAGAGTTACTTAAGTTAGAAGGGGCAGAACCAAATTTCAACCTTGGCTCTTCTGAGTCCAGATTTTCTACACTTTCTATTAAAGCCACATGATTTCACTCACCATTTAAGCAATAAATCTTACAATCATGGACCAAGTATCAGCTATAAGACAGAATCAATTGTATCGCTAGATTGCTCTCTTTCTCAATCTCTCTCTGTTTATTGGCGAAGTTTCTCAGTCATCTACGGTTGCTGGTTTAGAAAACAATATTCAAAATCTGAGAGGAGCAGGAAGAATGGATAAACCTGTCTGTAGTAAATTTCTTATGTGAAATTTCTTATTTTAATGAGACCAAATTGAATCTAAACACTCAGATGCATTTCCAAACATTTTAACTTAATTGATAACATGATTACCCAAAACATTTATGGAAATTTAGAAATCAGTTTGTTCAAAATTTTCATTTTATAGTAATGAATGTAAGGCTCAAAATGACAAATGAGTTGCTGAAAATCTATGTCAACCATATTTTATCATTAATGAGCTTTTAGATTTTTTATTAAATTCATAAACCCAGTTGTGAAAGGTTTTTTTTTTTTAATTTATTAAGCTAAGAAGATATTCAGAATGAACATGAAAAGGATTTCTGAGAGAAAAAAAAAACTTTGACAGAATTATATGTATACTGGATTTTGCTCCCTACTATCTTATATTATGACCTAATATTTAATCATTTAATAAAACGTATTTTAAGACTTTAATTTTAATATTGCTTTAGTCAATTTCATTCTTTCAATTATAACCTTAGATCAGATTGTAAACTGGTGGTGTTTTATGGTTGAGGAATATGTGTTTCAGAGTCAGTCCCTTCTGCTCTGTTGTTATCTGTTGTGTATTATATGATGTTTTTCACAAAATATTTCACCTCTCTGAGCTTCATTTCATTAATACATAAATAATATTCACCTCACGGTGAGTGCAGGTAAATCTTCATTGTCCGTCTGAAAACCACTGAGGTGGTGAAAAACTTGGTGGTGGTGGTCTTGCTGTAAAAGCAACACAATCTAGCTTTATTGTAACTGATTCAGAAATAATCAACAAATGATGGTTCCAGGAGACATTTGTGATTTATTCCCAAGTATTCATTTCACCCTTCCCAGTAGAGCCTGATTTCTTTCATGCCATCCAAGAGAATTGTATTCTGCCCACTATAGAGGTAAATCAAGCAAACTGAGCACTCTATCTATCTATCTAGCTAGCTATCATCTATCTAATCATCTATCTATCTATCTATCTATCTATCTATCTAATCTATCTATCTATCCTGTTGGCCTTTTGATGATCTCCATGTCTTTAGATATCCACAAATAGGGAGCAGGATGCTAAAACCCGAGAAGGCCATTGAAGCTTTGAATGTTCATCTCAGGTGTGTCAGTGGAAAATAATGGACAGTGGAGATTCTCTCAGTAAACTGAACCGTGGCAACTCTTAGAACCTGGATTCTTAAAGCAAAGATATAATTCCACCTTTCTATAGGGTGGATATAAATGCATTTTATATTATACAGCAACTTCAAATAGTTTGTTATATGTGCACAGACCTTGGGTAACAAGATGATGGACTCTATGAGACTTGTTATGTGCTACCATAATCTATTTTCTTTTATCTACCTTCAGTGATTTGGGGGTGAGGGGCAGGAGTGGAAGATTCACATGTTCCAAGAAAAGCTAAATTCAAAAACTATATACATGTCTTAGATCCCTTCTTTTGGATACAGTAGTTGATTAAGGAATGCACAAATGATAGAAACTATATTATAGATTAAAGCCATTTTTTAGAAAACCCGGGTAAACAAAAAATGTCGCACTCCTCATGGTATTTTTTGCATGTGATGTCTTGAACTATTGCTGCCATTTTGCTGTCATTAGAGGATAACATGGATATGATAATCAAAAAGAAAGAAACAGAGTCTGATGAGATATGTCTGAACACTTTCTTAGCTCTGAAATTTTTATAATAACCATGGCTGGCCTTAACCCCCAAATTCCACTTTCATTAATTTTACTTAAAAACAAACAAAAAAACATTTTGCAAGAAATTTTAAAAGGACTTTATTTCTTAAAGCAGTTTCCTGTTTGTAGAAATTTGAGAGAAAGTTATAGAGATAGCCTATATACTCCATCCCCCCTCCCCACCACATGCACAACCTCCCTCATTATCAACACCTGCCATAAAAGTAGTAAATATGTTGCAATTGATGGCCCACACTGACACATCATTATCACCCAAAGTCCATAGTTTACAGTAGGGTCCAGACTTGGTGCTTTTGGAAAAAGATATGATGACATGTATCCACCATATACAGTATCATATATATCACCATATAGAATTAGAGTATCACAGTATCATATCTACCATATAGTAGCATTATTTTCACTGCCCTAAAAACTTCTGTGCTTCAGCTCTTCAAACCCGCTCCCCACAACCGCTGATCTTTTTACTGTCTCCATAGTTCTGCCTTGTTAAGAATGTCATATAGTTGGAATCATATAGTATATAGCCTTTCTGATTGGCTTTTTTCACCTAGTAATAAGAATTTCAGTTTACTCCACATCTTTTCAGGCTTAATAGGTCATATTGTTTCAGGGATAAATAATGTTTTGTTGTCTAGACATACCATAGTTTATATATCCATTCACCTACTGAAAGACATCTTAGTTGTTTTGGACTTTGGGCAATTATTAATAAAATAGCTATAAACATCTATGTACAGGTTTTGATGTAGACAAAATTTTTCTTTTTTTCTTTTTCTTATGTTTTAGTTGTTTCATCCCATCCTTCCCATGTCCCCATGAATAATCTATTTTAGTATGTTGATAGCACCTTCCATGTTTTACCCCATGAACATATCTTTGTTGTTGTTTTGCAAAACAGTGGAATCACATTTTAAACACATTTCTGCACTCTCAAATTATCTTCTGGCAATCCATGTCAGTTAACTGGCAGAATTATGCAATTGTGTTAAAAGTTATGTAATATTATTTGGTGTAGATATACTCATGCTGCACTGATGGGCATTTACTCAGTGTTTTTGTTTTTGTATGCACCTACATTTTTACTTCTGTCCATAAGAAATATTCTACTATTAATATCCTTTTTTCTTTATTTTTTAAGATTTTCTTTATTTGACAGAGAGAAACACAGCCAGAGAGGGAACACAAGTAGAGGGAATGAGAGAGGGAGAAGCAGGCTTCCCGCCGAGCAGGGAGCCCGACGTGTAGCTCGATCTGGGGTCTCCAAGATCATGACCTGAGCCGAAGGCAGTCGCTTAACCAACTGAGCCACCCAGGCACCCCTACTATTAATATCTTTATACACATTTTAATTTGCATTAGTACTCTTACCCATATGGAGTAAATAATTGGATATACTCTTTTGTGAGTGCCCTAAGCACATTCTCTGTCAATTTTCCACCAGGTTACATGTTATTTTACAGTTCATTTCTAAGATGACTTGAAATTTGTTAAAATTACTATAAACATCTTTTCCCCAATTCCCAAGATTTTATAGATTTATGGTATTTTTTGAAATACAGTCTTTCAAAAAATTTTATACAACAAATGTTCCTTTATTTTACAGTTTATCTGATATTATAGAATTGTCTCTAGATTTAAATATAGCCTCATTGATTTTACTGTTATATTTTTTTATCAATTTACCTAGGTTTTTTTTTTTTTAAGATTTTATTTATTTATTTGACATAGAGAAATAGAGCTATAGAGGGAACACAAACGTGGGGAGTGAGAGAGGGAGAAGCAGGCTTCCCACAAGCAGGGAGGCCAACGTGGGGCTCGATCCTGGCACTCCGGGATCATGACCTGAGCCGAAGTAGTCGCTTAACCAACTGAGCCACCCAGGCGCCCCCCTAGTTTTAACACTGAAGTCTGAAACCATTTGGATTTTCTTTCACTGTGTAGTATGTGATATAGAAATCCAACCTCTGTTTCATTAATGTGATTATTCCCAACTCAAGATTGATATATGTATTTATTCCTAAGCCAAAACTGACTTAATTGCAAAAACTGCATTATATTAGATATGTTAGAGCTATTATTAGAATTTCATCAGCCTTCCTCACTTCCATCTGCCAAACAAACCAAAAGACTCTGTTGGAAATATTATTGGATTTGCATTGATTATATTTTGGCAGTATGGCGATTTTTACTATTTAAAATATTTCCTGCAAAATTATTTTTCATCTCTTTTTGAATTTATATCTTGGTTCACATTCTACAAAAAAATTATAGGATTTTGTATTCTGCCTTAAAGTTTCATTTAGTTTTTTCTTGAGATACACATACTTTTGTCAACAATGTATAACATAATATAAAGAAGCAATGTGTAAAGTAAGCTATAGGGATCAAAATCCTTATTTCAGGTTCTAAATAATATATTCACAAACATTTCATTTTATTCTGAATAAATTACATACACATTCAACTTTGTAGTGTGTGTGTGTGTGTGTGTGTGTGTGTGTGTGTGTTTATGTTCTCTGTGTTTACATATTAGCCTGCAAGTTTAGGTTCTTTGAGAAGTTTAAAATGTTAATGAACTTTTGAGGTGCCTAGGTGGCTAAGTTGGTTAAGCCTCAAACTCTTAATTTTGGATCAGGTCAGTATCTCAGCATTGTGTTGGAGGGCAAAGTCAGGCTTCTGGCTCAGTGTGGACATCTGCTTCCTCCATCTCCCTCCTTTTGTACCCTCCCCTCAAGCACCTGCATGTTTTCTTTCTCTCTCTCATCAATCAATCCAAAAAAAAGAGAGAGGAAAAAGTTAATGAACTTTTTATGCTAACTGACATCCTCTGAAAATAATTTATGTAAGGGTAATACGACTGATTTTACCATGTATTTAAAGATTCTGTACATATAATTTTAGATTGATAGTTTCCGAGTTGATGAAGTAGGACCAAGCCCTTGACCATTAAGATGGGAGAAGCTCTAAAATAGTGATAACAAGATCTGATAAATCTTACTTGTAAATTAAGAGCAATAAATGTTAGAAAAGTACTGTGCTTGATTGATGTAATAAGCTTAATGGGCATGTGCCTCAGCTTTAATAGGAAAATTTAAGTGTTAATATTTTATTCAACTTTCTTCTTGGCTCTATCATGCTTAATTATATAAACAAAAATGCTATTCTTCTGAGGATGATGGCTAAAATATTGATTCTCAAATGAGAGAAAAAATAGACAATTTCTTCTATGCATGCTAAACTTGTCAAAACCTTTAGTCAGCTATTTAAAAGAACTCTAAACTACCTATTAGAGAATCATAGAAAATATAATATTAAAGTTTGTGCTTATAGTACAGGGTATATTTTTTGTTACTTTGTCATTTAAGTTTTCATAGAGATGCTGTGCATCAAGGAACAAATTGTGTCCATCATTAGTGTGGTAATTGCTACAGACCAAGATAGCCAAATGCAGAAATGCTAAGTACTGTATAATTAACCAACCATGAAATAATTTGGCTGGCATCATGCAAGTCTACTTTGCTGACAAATGATAATGCCAATATTCATCTTTGAAATGGAGAACCCTTAATTACATTTCCAACTCAAAAAAATTGTATTTCCTAAATCCCCATGGGAAGTAGCAGTCCAGAGCTGAAGGAAGAAAATTCGAAAATATCTGGAATTCCTGGGGTTTCCATATTATAGGAATATATAATGAACAGTGATGACAAGGTTTTGAAGTGTCAATAAAAAGAATTATGTGAGTATGATGTGTGTGTATTCTAAAAATTTCCTAGAGACATGAGTACAAAAAAACTTAAGAAAAGTTAGACAAATAAAAAGCTATAATTACAGTAAATTGCCAAATTTGACTCTAATTCCTTTAGGGGATTCCATTATATAGATTTTCAATATTACATTAATGTCTGATGACCACACACCATCAATTATCCTAGAGTGGCACAGTTTTATATATACTTGTTATTTTCAATGAAGTTGATTCTTATATGCATTACTTAATAAAGTTCCAATTTTTTATATTTGATGCTCTTCTTTTAAATATATTAGAAAAACTAATGACTTTTTTGGGTTTCTGTTTCTAAAAAAGATCACTAATTATGGTGAATACTCAGTATGACTTACTGGATAAAAGATGGCTCTGGAAACCTTTCATTCAGACACACACAAAACACCCTTTATTAACTTAACTACTTTCTATGAAGAAATTAATTCATTTGAAAGTTACTGCTACTTCAAATATCACTAAAATTTCAATTTAAGTACAATAAACTTCCCTGACTGCTTTTAACTCTATGCTTTCCTTGACAACTGAAAAATGCCATCATCATATTTACCCTGAAATTTTATAATTGCCATTTTAGAATATTTTAATGTGCTTTTTGCAATGGAACTTAAAGATTATATAGACTATGTGTATAGACAAATGCAAAGATTATATAGTTTAGCATTCTCCCTTTACTTTATTAGGTTCACATATTTTATAGCACATGTATGTTTTATAATTGAAAATAGACTTGAATAATGGGCCTTAAATCATAAAGAAAAAAAAGTTACCTGAAAGTCCTATTAGAATTTAAAAAAAATGTTCAAGATTCCTGTCTGTGCACTCACATACACTACAGGCACAAACACCCACATAAACAAGTTTACAAGGGTCAATATCACACATTTTGTATTTTTATATTTTTTGATATGTGTTTTACTTATTATATCATGCACACTGTAGTATATAAATAAATGTACCTGTATCTTATACTTGGGATAGAGAGCTTACATTCCATTGTATGATTCTGTAATGTTTTTGTCACTTATTGTAATAAGTAAGGCTTCAATAATAGACTTATAAGTATATCTTAGCATAGCTGTCTATTCCCTCCTCTAGGTAAATTCTGAAAGTGAAATTGTTATTTAAAAGGACTTACTTGTATTTACAAACAAGAAAACTGAATCCTGGAGGCAAAATCTTCCACAGCCTTACATTCCTACTCTTAAAAGAGAATATATCTTATTCTGTTGAAGTCAAGGTTTATGTACCTGTCTCTCCAAATCAGCATTTAAGTTCCTTTAAGGTACAGTCCTTGGGACCCTGACTTCTTTCTTTTTTCTAGTAAGTCTTTCCTCATCTACATCACCCTTCCTCCTATGGCTCCTGTACCCTCCAATTTACATTGCATATGTCTTTCTTTCTCACTAGACTGAAAAATCCTGAGAGCAGAGACTAACTTCTTTTTCTTGATTCCTTAGTATATCATGCAATGGCATGCTTAGTAGATTGTCAATCGTCATCCCATAGGTGGATGAATGACTTCTGGTCAGGAATAATGCTACCACCTTTTCCTCTCAAACCTGACACGATAGGACAACTCTGTTACAGTGTTTTTGATCTGTAGCATTTTTTTTCCTTAGAATTTTTGTCTCTCTATTTACATCACCCTTCTGTTCTTTCATGTTATTTATTTGTTCCATTATAGTCTTTAGCATATTTATTGTTTTTAAAAAATTTGTAGTCTGATAATTCTAACATGCCTGCCATATCTAACTTTAGTTCTGATGTGTGCTCCTTCTTTTCAAACTGTGTTTGTGTTGAGAGGTGGGTGAAAGGAACTGCAGTAAATAGGCCTTAGGTAATGTGGCAGGAAGGTGTGGGAAGAGAAGTGTTCTATGGTTTTATGATTATTTCAGCCTCTGGGTGAACCTGTGCTCTTGGACTGAGAACTTCAACAGTGCTTCCCAGTTTTCTCTCCCCTTTAGATGGACAGAATGGCTAGCAGGAACTGGAGTTGGGTATTTCCCTTCTCCCACATGGAAGACTAGAGAGGGCTAGAGTTGTGTACTTCCCTGCCATCCCAGCTAGGTTAAGCCCTGATAAAAACCCCAGCAGGTTAGACTCTGGTAAAATAGTTGATTAAGAACAAAATGTAGTAGATTTCAGAATGGTTGCTAGTCCCCTCACCCTGCAGGCAGTGGGAGGGGATTTTCCTCTGATATTGGCAGTGGAAACCTGGCAGAGCCCCTGGAGATTAACACAATTAATTAATTAATTCATTCATTCAATCATTCATGCTTAAGATTTATTTATTTGACAGTGAGAAACACAGCTAGAGAGGGAACACAAGCAGGGGGAGTGAGAGAGGGAGAAGCATTTTTTCCCACGGAGCAGGGAACGGATGGTGGGGCTGGATTCTGGGACTCCCGGATTAGGACCTGAGCCGAAGGCAGACGCTTAATGACTGAGCCACCCAGGTGCCCCTCTTTTGAATTTTTAAACTCTTGGTGTTCTTCACACTGACCTTCCAGTGATTTGTGTATTAGAACTCCATTTTTCTTACCTCAGCACTCATCCTCACGGGGCTTTCTAATCCTAGATCTCTGCTTTGGCAAATTGTGATTCTCTGAATAAGCCCAGCTCTCTAATTTTGGGAGCAGGGATTTGCCCTGTGTCCTCGCTCTTCTGACAGGTTTAAGTGTTGTTGATTTTTTCAGTTTGTTCAGTGTTTTACTTGCTGTTAAGACAGAGTGATGACTTTCAAGGTGTTTACCCGCTGGACTGGAAAAAAAACAGAGTGTTCGTATTTTTGTTTGTTGGTTGGTTGAAGATTTACTTATTTATTTGAGGGAGGAGGGACAAAGGGAGAGGAAGAGAGAGTCTTAAGTAGACTCCACACTGAGTGCGGAGCCTGCCAGGGGACTTGATCTTCTGACCCTGAGATCAGGACCTGAGCTGAAACCAAGAGTTGGTCATTCAACTTACTTCACCACCTGGGCACCACCCACCCCCCTCCTGCCACCCAGAATGTTAGTTTTTAATGAAGGACTATATGAATGCTATAGAAGCTCTGTGAGTTGAAGGTGTAAGCAAACAAATGCTAGGACAACCTTAGGCTGATATACTGATTTGAAACAGTCCAGTCTTGCTGTGTACAACTATTTAGACAACGATTTCACAGCTGAAGAGGTAGAATCTTGATAATATTTAGGAAAATTGGGGAAAAAAGGCAAAGAGACATCCTATACACATGAATTAATCATGTTAAGAGGTCATTATGAGAGACTCTCAGACAGCAATATTCTTATTAAATTTTGAAACATTTACAGGGGTTTTTACCAGATTGATTGTTTGTTTCTTTTGCAGCCTTTATAGAGAGCCGTCCAGTAGGACAATATCAGCTGTCGAGTCTGCATCATCATGGTATTTCTCATATGCCAAAGGGTTTATATTGCCAGAGTCCGTATTGATCCACTTTATCTGGTTTACCTTTATAGAGCATTTCACATCTTAGTTGATAACACTGAGCTGCTGCAGGAGTGAAGGATTGTTCACAATATATTGCAATGAAGGTTGTCAAATGTCTTTAGAATGCAGTGAAATTGACAAGAAGAAGAGCTTATGATTCTGAATGCATTGACAGTAGCCCCTTAAGATGATTATCTCAAATAATACAGAGTATTTTTAGTCTGAATCTAATTTGTAAATTTCTCAACTACTGTCTCAGTCACACAGTATGGTGTGACATTTCAGAATGCATTCCCTTTAATAAAAGCATGCTGCTGTAACTTTTGTGTCTCTATGGTTAATAAAATTTAAAATTTCCCTTTGGGCAGTATTCTCCTGTTTTACTGAGTAGGTTGTATTCCCTCCCTCCCAGCCTCTGTCACTGGACTTCAAAATCTACATTTGTCAGCTTTGTTCCGTTCCTATTATCAAGCTTGGATTTTAACAACTCAAATTATTTAATTATCAATCTGTTAACTTGCTTGTTGTTTTTTGTTTGTTTTTTTGAGTTGCAGTCGATACCACTAATCCTAGAAATAAGCCAATTTCTAGTTATACTATTTTATCACTGACATTTGATTGTGGGTATATCTAAAATTAACATGTGATTGCATTATTATTTGAGTTTTATGCAAATAACTTAAAAGTCAAATAAATACATACAGTTTGTTCTTATCTACAATACAGGAAACCTTTCAGCTAGTCATGGTGGGATGCCTAACTATATTGCTAAATAACATGCTTGTAATTTTTTTTCTAAATTAGACAAAGTCTATGAAATGTTAACCCAGGAAAATGAACAATTTTCTTTTATTTCACTTTCCTAAACCACTTGACCACCAACACATAATTTTCACATTTCCTTATCTTCAAAACATAGCTTTAATTGATTTTGATTAAATTAAGATTTAAAACTATGACGATCCAAATACCATTTATATGTTGCATATTAAAAGTATGTTTTTTTCCCCTGGAGTTTTGTCTTCTCTGAAAGTAAGTCTGTCTGCTTGTTGAATATTCTGGGTACTTATTTTCATTCAATCCTTCTTTCTCTACTCCATAATCCCAGCTCTTCCATTTGCTTTTTTCTCACTTCCTCAGATACCTAAAAGTTTATAGCTTAGTTATTACCTATCTGGGCTTGCGTTTAAACTGATTTTTTTTCATTCTCATTACTTATTCATTTCTCTATTTTTCTATTTTCCTCAGCATCTTTGGTCACATCCACTGATTTTCTAATTTTATTTCCATTTTTAAAGAGGTCATCTTCATTATTGTACAGTTCCATTTTTATAGCATTCTATTCTTACTGATGCAAAAGATCCTCATGTTCTCTTTAGGGAAATATAATATTGCTACAGACTGAATGTGTGTGTCCTCCTAGAATTCATATGTTGAAGCCTGATGCCCAATGTAATGGTGTCAGAAGTTGTGGTCTTTGGGAGTGATAGGTCAGTAAGACCTAATTAGTTTGCACAGCCCTCATGAATGGGATTTGTGTCCTTGCAAAAGAGGTCCTAGAGAGCCAGCTTCCCCCCTCTGCACGTGAAGTGGTAGCAGGATATCAGCTATTTCTGAGGGTGTAAGCTCTCACCAGCCACTGAATCTGCTGGCACCATGATCTTGGACCTTCCTTCCTCTAAAACTTTGAGAAATAAACATTTGTTGTTTATAAGCCACTCAGTCTGCGGTATTATGTTCTGGAAGCTGGAATAACTGAAGATAATATTTTACACTTTCTATTCAAAACAATATATCAGTTTCCTCCAAATTATTTCTACCTAGATGATTACTTTGTCTTCTTTCTTTCATGTCAGATGTTTTACGCCTATGTCTGGCAATCCTTACCTCTCGGTTAATATTTAAGAGTTGTCAATTAGAAAGCTGATTGGAAGTTCTCCAGAGGTGCGTTAAGCTTGTCGATCATGGCCTTCCTTTTAAGGCAATCTGGTTGGATTCTTTTCTTGGGGAGCACCCAGATTTACAGGCTTTTTATTTTTTCTGGTACTCTGAGAAAACCTCTTCCAGATTCCTGACTGCTGAGTATGAAGCTGGATGCCCCTCTCTGGAATTAAGTGAGGAACAATGTTCATACCATCTCACCCAGTATGGGAGTGTTGTCTTAAGCTCTGACTTCACATATACTCAGTCCACCCCAGTGCTTGCTTTTCCTCTCATTCAGCCTGCATTTTCTCTTTTCTTACCTTCTCTAAAGTTTAAATGTCTTATCCCTGGAAGGAGAGTGGTCAGTGACATGCCTCGTGGAGAAATGATTCAGGGATTCTTCTTCGAAAGACTTTAATTCAGTTGTCTCAACCTAGTCCAACACCTGCTTGTACAAGAATTGCTACTGTCCTTACTAAGGTTTTTTTTTTTTTTTTTTTAATTGCAGGGGGACATTGTATGATATAATTTATGTTGTTTCTTTCTTTCTTTTTTTTTTTAAGATTTTATTTATTTGACAGAGAGAAATACAGCCAGAGAGGGAACACAAGCAGGGGGAGTGAGAGAGGGAGAAGCAGGCTTTGCGCTGAGCAGGGAGCCCAATGTGGGACTCGATCCCGGGTCTCTGGGATCATGACCTGAGCCGAAGGCAGTCGCTTAACCAACTGAGCCACCCAGGCACCCCTAATTTGTGTTGTTTCGTATGTTCTCTTACAGTAGGCTAAAAATCAAATACTCTTGGATCTACCAAATCAGTTACATTTATTGTTGTTACTATTTCATTTTTTATTCTCAATCTCCTGATGGTATTACAGCATTTAAAAATACATTTACTATAATTTTAAGGAAGTTTTGGTAGAAGGAGAGATAAATATATTTGTTCAAAATCGCATCTCTAACAGCAAAACTTTGTCTAATTTTCTTTTCTTTGGGTTTTTTTTTTAATCTTTATTTTTTTCTTTTATTTGTAGAAAATTTGATATTTTAGAGACATCACAAGAGAAGAGATATAGAGAGATAGACACTCAAACAATTTGTTTCTTTTAAGAGTACTGAAGTACTTAATGCTAATTATTTTAAAAGGTTAACCTCAAAACATTTTTTGAGCAAAATAAATCAATAATTAATAAGTATGCATTATTCTGATATGTTTATATACCATTAAACATAAGCATTTATCATATATTTATGTTGGAAAACTCAAAATGTTTCAAGTTACACTGTGAAGCTCATTCTTAAATTCAAGAAATTTTATTGCTCTCAGTTGACAATTGATACTGGAAGTAAACTATTCTCAGAAAGGCTAATTTACAAAACCAGTCAGATTATATCTAGTAATCAGTTTCCAAGTTGTATTTCTTTAGTCCTAATAACAACACATAACCATTAAATCAATGCAGTCATCTATGAGTATGTCTTGTCATTAGTTCATCTCATTGTCTTGAGGAAGAAACTATTTTGCAGATAATCAGGGGCTCAAAGAGAGCATTATGTTTCTTTACAGCTCTGGTAGACAATTACTCAAAATTTAAGGGGGCTTAAATCATTTTGATTTTTGATGTAACATTTTAAAGATATCATAGTAAATGTGTTGATGTGTTGCAGTAGATTCGGTTCTGCTCCATAAAGAAAGTTTTGGATTTGCTCGTTCATGTAAATTTCCTCTGAGTCTTTTAAGAAGTTGAATCTCCAAGTTAGAATTTCCAATTTTCATTGGGAATGACTTCTGAATTCTTACCACCTGATCATCTTTTATCTTAAGCATATGAATCTATCTTCAAACAATATAATTATCGTTAAAACCTCACTGAAAGCATAACATAAAATCACCAAACAACTCAGTCAAAGATTTGATTAATAAAAATAATATTTATCGAAGACTGAAATACACACAGTCTGATTTTTTGTTATATCAATTGTTTTCCTTACAAATGGTTAATTGAGAACATTAAATCAGTAACAGCTTTGCCTTCTAGAGGATATGCATTAATATTCCTTTTTGGCAATAAAAAGCCACATGAGATCACACTTGGATTACAATATAGATGTTTTAATAGGCTGGTCAATGTAGCATTTAGAATTTTCTCTATATAGACCACTTTTGAGAATTTTTTAAAGAGTTATTAAGATCTATCATGAAAAAGTTTCATGAATTATGTTTAATGCCCTATCTCCAATGCTTATCATTACATAGACTTTTTATATATTTTAAAACAAAAATCATTTTTATTTGACCATATGAATTTTTGTTTGACAATAGTTTCTTTCTCAATGTCAAATTTATAGATATTGATAAAATGGGTTCAAAGTTACTAAAGAAAAGGAGATTAGGAAAAGGAGAGACTATTAAAAAAATATTGCTTTCAGGGCACCTGGGTGGCTCAGTTGGTTAAGCGACTGCCTTCGACTCAGGTCATGATCCCGGAGACCTGGGATCGAGTCCCACATCGGGCTCCCTGCTCAGCAGGAAGCCTGCTTCTCTCTCTCTCACTCCCCCTGCTTGTGTTCCCTCTCTGGCTGTGTTTCTCTCTGTCAAATAAATAAAATCTTTAAAAAAAAAAAAATGTTGCTTTCCTTTTGCGATGATGCTGGAAGCAGATAATTACCTTCATTTGTTAATTCAGAAGTGTTTCTACCATTTAACTCATTAGTGACTCATTAAATGACCACCTGCATTATTGATGGATTGTTTATAACTTCATTCATTATTTTGTTTTGTGTCCCATCTTGCAATTCTCTAATTTTTAAGCATGTTAATCTAGAGAGGCTTTTAAAATCATTTCTAAACCTGAATCTCTTTACAAAAATCAATTCAAAGAATAAAGAACAGCAAGGAAAGTAGGTACTAATGCACATTTTACTGTCAGTCTCCATTTGTAGCCAGCACAAAAATTAGCTAAAGATACGCTAAATAACTGCACTGATACTTCTTTAGTCATTAGCTATCTGTTTCTATTTAATATTACAGAAAAGTTAGATAGCCCTCCCAAGTATGTAAGTTAAACAAAATGGGAGATATTTTAGTTTATAAAGCCCATATCAAAGTAATTTCTGCTTCTTGCTATATATTTTTATTCAGGATGCATCATTGATTTGAATGGGCAATTCTATATATGGATCGATGGTGAGATATGGTTAATAGCTATAAAAAGAATCTAACTACAAAATAGCTTGTGGCTAAATGCCTTATCTAAAACATTAATCCATCTGTTCAAATTAAGCCAATATATGTCTGAGGAAAATAAACTACAAGTAAATAAAACTGAATGATGAAATAATGCTTATATTCTCTCTGGGACAAATGCATTCTGGATATAAAAACATCATTGCTTTTACTTTTTTTTCCCCTGCCTATTCTGAAAGACTGTTTTTATGGTTTTCCACATTTAAGATGGCTATCTTGAGATAAACAAGTTAGTCCTGTGGAAAAAAAAAATTGGCCTGAATTATTTTAATTTTATATTATTGTATAAAGAGGTCCACCAATATATACAGATACATTCTGCAACACATTCTATGTGAATCTTACAGAAGTTATCAGGAGCACACATTACTTGTTATTCTCCTCCCACACAAAGAGTGAGCAATTGGGACACACAGACAGATAGAGCGGGTGGTAGTGAAAAGGAGTGCCCAGCCAGCATTCAGAGGAACTGGCTATTCTTTCCTGCTATTCCAGGTCACTGATATGAAATAAATGAAATCATTCTCTAACTTTTGAAGCCTTTTGTAAGTTGACATTTAAAAGCTGAAAATCATGTATAGGGTACAACTCACAAACTTAAAAGAATTTAAAGTATTTATGTTGCATAAGTAATGTAGGATACAAAATAATAAATACATTTTCCCCAAACCTAGAAAAAAATGAAGTGGATAATTTGAAAAAGACAAACTGGAAAGAGAAAAGTTTGGAGGGTTTGATTGACATCTGGAAGGTATTCTCACAGTGAGTTAACAGATAGAGGAAAGGTATAAGCTAACCTCTTACAAAAACTTCTCTTCTTGGTATCTGGAACATGGTCCACTGGTTCTGAAATAGCTAAGACACTCCCCATTTATATCAACTTATTTTCTTCAGCTAAACCCTGAAAGTTTTAAGTTCTTCATAATTCTTTACTCTTTATTTTATTTTCTTCTTTCCCTGTTGAAAGGGGATTTCAGGGTTACCTGAGTGGCTCAGTTGGTTAAGCATCTGCCTTCCGCTCAGGTCATGATCTTGTGGTCCTGTGTGGGGCTCCCTGCTCAGTGGGGAGTCTGCTTCTCACTTTGGTTCTGCCTCTCCTCCTGCCCATGCTGTCTTTCTCTCTTTCAAATAAATAAATAAAATAATTTTTAAAAGGTAGATTTCAGGGCACCTGGGTGGCTCAGTTGTTTAGCATCTGCCTTCAGCTCAGGTCATGATCTCGAAGTCCCCGGAACAAGCCCCACATCAGGCTCCCTGCTCAGCGGGAAGCCTGCTTTTCCCTCTCTCACTCCCCTACTTGTGTTCCCTCTCCACCTGTGTTTCTCTCTGTCAAATAAATAAATAAAATCTTTTAAAAAAATAAATAAAAGGTGGATTTCATCTTTTCTTGCACCAATTCAATACTATCTATACTTATGTAGGTGCATCTAACCTTATGTCTGGTCTTGACCTTTCTCACGTCTTCAGTATATGGGTTTAAGCACAATGTAAATACTGCAGGTATTCATCAATTCAAATGGCAAATCATTCTCAATTCCTTTTCCTGAATCCATTCCTAGCTTTGCCTTTCCTATCTTCAAAGCATTATTTAAGCTATTTACTTGTTTAAGAAAAAAAATTTCCAAGTACGTCAGTTCTAAAATTATGCTACTTGGGTACATATTTTCTGCCCAAAATATCTCTTGCATGGATTGTCTCTTCTTTCAACTACTATCAACCTCTGTAACAAATCTGTCTAATCTCACTCAGTATCACTGACAATTTTAACAGAATTGTCTTAAACCCTCTGATTTCATTGGCTCTTCTTTTTAATCCATCTGCCATATTGCTCCTAGAATTTTCACCCCCAAATTGTCACTTTTCTGCTTCAAATCTATTTTTCTTAATTATTTTTGAATAAATTCAAAGGACTTCCTATAACATTGCCCATATTATTTCCCATTTCCTTGTCTATATTTTCTTATCCTAATTATACCCACATTGAGTTAATGGCAGGTTTCTCATTATGTGCCATGAAATATGTTCCTTTTACTTTTTGAGTTCTTTGTCTTTTCTTGATTTACTGTTTAATTCTGGTAAATCAGAGGAGAAATGTGATAAACATCTACTTCAAACTCAAATTCAAGTTTCACATCTCCTCTGCGGCTTTATAAATATCACACCACCAATACAGTCCAGTATGTGTATTCCCCCCTTAGGTTAAGACAGTTTCTAATGTTCACGCTGATTGTAACTATACATTTATGTAGCAGTCCAACTGATCAGATGGTGAGCACCTGGGCTGCAGTGACCATTTTTCATTCACATTTGTGGATCCTGTATCTAACTACACCCTTGTAGACCCTTGAAACATCCTCATCGTTTAAAAAACTGAGCCTGTGACTGAGTTTGTGACCTTTACAGTTGAAATGGAAAAAAAAAAACAAAAAAACAAATCAAGCATTTTTCTAGGAAAGTATAAAGAATGTCCTTGGGTTGTTAGCCAACATTTTACTATCAACAAAATGGGCTCTAATATCCCAACAAACTCTCATAGAGTGCTCACCTAACAGTTTCAAAATTACCCAGACTGATATTTACCTCCATCATAGAGCACTTTAAGGGAGTGCCAATGGTATGAAATATACACCATAAAGTCATATTCTCTTCTCTTCACTGTGTGCAACTCAGTGATAACTGGATTGTTAAGAGGAAAACATTTTGTGTGGTTTCTGACTAACCTTTCTCAGTAGTTTCTGTGCTGTTTCAAAGTAATTTAACTCTGGGGAGGGAGCAAAAGCAACAATCATCAGGCTAGGATCAGAATTAATAGGGCCCGTATTGATCAGACATAGCTCTTTACTCAAGTTCTGCCCAGAGTTGAATGTAACATTTCTTCACTTTTACTTTCGATTGTCTTTGGGGACCAACACTGAAAGATGTGCAAGTTGCAAAGTGGTAGTCATCTCATTCAGACCATTAAGAAGGGCAGAACGGTGTTTAGGTAATTGAAAACCGTGTGGATTGGCCATGTTTAGATCCTGTTTTTAAAAATCTTGAGGAATAATAACAATAAAAAAAGAACTAAGTAGGGAAAAAATGAAAGACATAACAACTTACCATTTATTATCCATGCTTAGAATAGTTCTCACTATTTTACTTTTTATTTCTAATTCAGTAACAAAAGTAATAGATTGAGTCTCTTAGTTATGAATCTGAAATACTAATAATTGTAGTTTTTTTAAAAGTTGTTTATTATTTTTTCCATGCTCTCATCCTCACTCAACAGCAGATTTATCATTTTCTATCATTTTATAACACTGTTGATAAACATTTGTAAGATCAGTTGTACAATACATTTTACTTCATGGCTCATTTTTTAATTGAATGTTTATTTTCATGTCTGACAATACAGTTGTATAAGAAAAAATGGATTACTCATTGCTTTCATGTTTTATCTCATGTGATCTTTTCCCCCAGCCCTTGAATAGGAATTCACTATTGGTAGTTAGATTTAGGTCAGTAATATTAAGATAAAACCAAGAATTTGATAGAGTGGAGAAAAAATCATGAGCAAAAATGCAAGACAAGAAAGAATGCAAACATATGCGGAATAAAAAGCTCGGTGTGGATTGAAAACAAAGATTTCATTCAAGATTTACCATATTTAGTAATGATAGTGATTTTCCTAGGTGTCACGGCTAGAATCTCATCCCTACCCTCAACATCATACTGTGATGTTCCTTTCAATAAGTTTGTAAATGCTTATATTTTCATTTGGTTTATTTATTTAATATGTTAATTTGTAATTTAGAATAGTTTAATCCACACCATACCACGTTTGCTGGTCTAGAATATTTATCTCTAAATATATTTAGAATTAAGGTAAATATATATAACACTTAAACTAATGAAAGTAAAAATAATTTAGAATGCACTAAATCCATTGTTCTATACATATAATACCAAGGAGCTGACTTCACAAGTTACCCTTATTTCTATTATCTTTCTAATTTAATGATTTTACTAACCAGTGTGGCCTTTTTGTATGCAACCCTTATCCCAGATTCTTAATGGATCTTGCTTTTTTTTCACTTTTATATGTTTACTTCCAAGCCTATGACTGGCATTAGTAAGTGACTAAAATAATTAAGAAATGGCAACATAGGGGCCCCTCAGTGGCTCAGTCATTAAGCATCTGCCTTTGGCTCACCTCATGAACCCAGGGTCCTGGGATCGAGCCCCACATCAGGCTCCCTGCTTGGTGGGAAGCCTGCTTCTCCCTCTCTCACTCCCACTGCTTGTATTCCCTCTCTAGTTGTGTTTCTCTCTGTCAAATACATAAATAAAATCTTAAAAAAAAATGCCAACATCAATTACGTTGTTGCATAATTGATCAGGGAAGATCTCTCAGAGGAGATGATCTGCAAAACATTAAGTCTTGGTGTAGCATTCTCCCCTCTACTATGGTCTTTCTCTCCATGATTATTTCTACATTATTCTCCTGGAAAACTATGGGTATTTCCTGGAAGTAGCATTAAACAAGAGATAGATTTTTTAATTGCATTTTATTTTTTTTTTAACAAGGACTGTTGACAAGTAAAATGCACAAAATATTTGAAGGAACATGTCCCTTTCTGTGAAACACACACACATGCTCACACATACACACAAGACAAATCTAACAATACTGGGAACATACTACTCCCTGTGCACCTATAGAACTACATTACATTTCAACTTGTTCCTAGACACACACAGGAGTTATAAAATCATCAGGGACATGTTTTGATTTGTAACTTACAAAGTTGATATAATTATTTACATTATGTTAATAATGTTCACATAATTCATAAAATAACAAAAAACATTGTATTTGCTTAAAAGTATCTCTACATGGTCACTTCTCTGGAAATTTGGTTTATATTGTGAGAATCGCACAATTATGTCTATTTTTAGTTCCATAAGGGCAAAACAATTTGTCCCTGTTTTCATTTTTCAAGAAGTCAAAACAATGTTTTCATTTACTCATATAGTCAGCACATGCTGTGGATAACTCTCCTGATAATCTCTATACTAAATCAATGAGTATACATTATAAATACTTATCATCATATATAAACACACCATATTTATAGTTCATTCTTCCTATGGTTTTAAGAGTTTTTTCCCTTTTCCTCAATAAAAAGATTGCTTATTACTCTAAAATTACTCTAAATCCCTATTACTCTGCTGTTTACCCTTATGCTTATCCCCTCCCTCACCAAGTTAAATTCCCCATTCCAAGGATTACTTAGTTTCTGTTAGTTCAGTAACAATGAAACCCGTAATCCAAGAACTGGGGAATAAATAAGGTTGGAGTGTCAGATTGGAGCTAGTATATAAAGGTTGTTGGAAGACACATTTAGGAGTTTTTCTAAGCACAATGAGAAAAAAAGATTTTTGGTGATACATTTAACTTATAATTTAAGAGGGGTTATTTAAGCTGCTATGTGGAGAATAAATACAAAGGAGGCAAAACTGATAAAAGGGACAAAGTTTGTTTTAACATTTTAAGTCAAAGTGGATTTTCACATGATCTAATAATATGGTAGTCATTATAGAATGCAGGCATGGGTTTATGAAATTTATGTGGGAAGAAGGGAGAGAGGGAGAGGTAAGTAATGACTGGCAGGTTTCTGTCTTATTAACTGCATGGATGAAGATCATGAAGGGAAGGAAAGCTTGTTTGGAGAACAGTAATTTGAAGCATTGCCTCATTTGGGTTCCTTGAGAAACAGATACTGAAGAAATGATTCAAATTGAAGTAGTTTATTTAGAAGAGGATTTTAGAAAACAGTAGGGGAGGAGAAAGTAAAACAGGGAACAGAGTACAAAAATGCAGGACTTTTTTTACCTAGTTTAAGTTGACACTTAAATTACTAGATCCAGTTGCCAGTGGAAAACTTAAGCTTGACTCACTGAGATATTTTGGTGTCCCTCATATGCAAAAAATGCCCACTAGTGTTACCTCAACTTTAAGAGAAGGATATTTATAGACCACCTAGCTACCATACTTATAGAAGAGGACTTTTCCCAATGGATGTTACTTCCCTTCCATTTCTGGCCTATAGACAGGTGAAAAAATGGGCTCCAAGCACCAGCGGAAGCTCTGTCCCGGCAGCTGGAATTGGAGTCAATGTTACTGAAGAGAAGAGGATGAGAAGATGCATGTGGGGCAGCAAGGGCATCTCCACATAGCAATAAAGCAACTTCTACTTTGACTTTACCATATGGAAAATACCAAGACTTTTTTTGACATTTTACATAATATACTTTACATTATTTCTTTGCCAAATTGTAGTGATTTTTGTATAAGCCTCTGATCAGATTTTTTCCAAATTAAATCATGAAGAAATAAGGGATTTCATAAAATCCTGGGTGTAACAATTACCCTATGGCAATATTTTCTGATAAGGTTATATTAACTGTTAATATAATCATGGGAAACCTTTTTTTTAGCAAATACATGTTCAGGGCTTACAACATGCAAGTTGCCACTTTTTTCATGTCTATAATGTTGTACGACACATAGTAGATATGTAAGAAGGATTTGTGGGATGTATGATGAATGAATGTACTCAAATTGGTGATACAGAGAAAAACATAAATGAAATAACAAAAATGATGGCTTCTGCAGTGATTGATTCATTGATAAAGTCAATGAATAAGTGTTTATTGAGCATCTACCATTTATCTTTTAAGAGCAGGGAAACCATGGTGAACAGGATGAATTTCTTATATTCATGAAATTTATGTGTTAGTAGGGGAAGACAGAAAAGAACTAATGTACTTTCTTCAATGCTAGGTGCCATCATTATAAATAACATTACTTTAATATTGAGAGACTGGTGCTTTGCTCTAAATGTTTGTGACCTCCCCCCACCTCCCAAATTCCTATCTTGAGATACTAGCCTACAGACTCCAGATAGATCCCTATCTCCTTCTGCCCTGTGAAAACACAGCAAGAAGTCGATAGCCCAGAAGAAGGCCCTCACACTACGATGCTAGCTCCCTGATCTCAGACTGTGGAGGCTGAAGTCTGTTGTTCATAAGCCATTCAATGTGGTGTTTTGTTATAATAGCCTGAACAGACTAAAAGAATTAGGTTGGGAGATTAAATGGGCAGTGTCCGATTCCATCTAATTGAAAAGGTAACATATGGAAAATAGAAAAAGCCAGAAAACAAAAAAAGAAGGGAATAAAATGGAAATTGCCTTTTGGTAACAAAGTAGTTTTGGT
>PITA01026397.1:0-22710 GCA_004023965.1 Spilogale gracilis
GGAGGGACTCTGGGGACACAAAGCTGGGCAAGCCCTGTATGGCAACCATATGGACGTCTAGGAGAAGGGAGACCTCGGGCCTCCATCAGTTCATATGCAAACCGATTTCTGGGTAAACTGGCCATTGCCAGTTTCAGTGGGAGAGTATTTGGGATTTATCGATTAGGTCCATATAATAAATACATGTGTCACACTTGCTATGTTCCCAGTCCTATTCTGGGAACTCCATAGATTATTAGGTCACTTGGGCTAAGTCAAAGGTTACAATAAAAATACAATAAAATCAAAATAACTGGATTAGGTCCCAGGAAGCTCACGCTGCCTCCTCAAGGCTGTGTGTCCTATAGCTCTTCTCCCTGAAGGGAGAATTAGCTAACAGACACAGGAGAGCTAAAGATGCAGCTCCAAGCCCAGACTCTTCCAACAACATTCAGAAGGCAGGTAAGAGGAAGGAGTAAGGAAGAGCTTTCTTAGATGCCCATCAACACCACTGGACGATGTGTCTGTGCACCCTCGACAGTGATCTCCCTCAGCAGCAGGGAAGCAAGGCACAGGCCATAGGAAATAAGGGACAACTGTGCACCTACCAGGGGCCAACACCATTTAGCCGAGATTCTGTTGCTTAGAAAAATACCAGGAGCACCGATGTCAGATAGCTTCCTGTTTGTCCGACTCAACCGCCTCTTGGAGAACCTCCCGTTACCCGCAGGTCCTGCTAGCTGGGCTGTGAGGACATCTGTCCCAACCACACTGAACCGATCACTTTAGCTCCTATGGAGATCTGGAATGAGGACGTCAGTCTGAGGCCAGCTTATGCTGAGACCTATGTTTCTCATACAACAATCCCTGTTGCACACACAGGGATGCAAGAAGAGTATGCTGACATTGTGGAGAGACAGGAAGGTGGGTCCCAGAGACCTTCTCAGTCAACCATGCTTAGAGAGAAAGGATGAATGAAAGCCTGTGGGTACCACTCAGGAGAGCAATGAATCCTTACCCAGTGAGACCAGGAGCCCACAAGTCTCCAGCATCACCTCCCGGTATAAGGTCCTCTGGGCCAGGTCCAGATGTCTCCATTCCTCCCCAGTGAAGGTCACGGCCACGTCTTTAAATGACACCAAAGCCTGGAACGCCAAACAGAGGTGGTGGGTGGCCATACATCTATTAGATGAGATGAGAGCCTATTGCCTGGCCACTGGCAGAAGTCCAGAAGGACACAAGGACTGGACCCCTGAGTATCTCCTGAGAACCTAGCTCTGTGCTGGGCTCAGGAGGGAAGCACCTCTGACAGAATAAAAGATACGGGAGAGAAAAGCTTCCTGTGCAGGAAGCCATTGGATAAAGACGCAAAACGATGATAATCTCCTGTAATGGTGAGGAGCAGATAGTAAGTCCACGAGGTGAGCGCCATCACCTCCATTCCCCAAGCAGCAAACAGAGGCTCAAAGCTGAGCGGAACAGGGCTATATGTCTAATGAGAAGGGGCAAGATTTGAACTCAGGTCCCTCAGGTCCAGCCATGGTGGGGAGTTTAGATCTAATCTAAGTTTGACATAGTCCCAGAGGGAAAAATCTTTCATTCATCAATCCCTTACTGGGCACTGCTGCAGACCCAGCACTCTTCTAGGCCTGGAGATGGAACAGAGACAGGAGCTCACTCACTGGGGCTGGGGAACGGTGCCCGACAAGAAATGAAACAAATGAGCACGATCAAGGCATATGGCCCCAAGAGCTCAAAAAACAACAAAAGAGAATGAACTGATAGCAAAGATTAGGCGACGTTAGTTGGGGAACCAGGGAAGGCCTCTCTCAGGGGGCACTGGAACGAGGCTGGAGTGAAGTGAGGGAGCAGGCCAGGTGAGGAAAGATAAATGTCTAAGGATAAGTCCTGAAGGTACTCAAAGCTAGGATGAGTAAACAGGATGACATGCTAGAGAGTAACTTGAGGCCTGTGTGTTTACAACCCAAGAGACACAGCATTCCTGTACATTGTCATTAATGAATATTGGTGTCAGTCTTCAAGCACAAGTCTCCCCATTATCTGAAAGCACAGTGTTCCTATGAAAACTTTCCTAAGCCAAAATGCAGTAAAGTGAAAAGTACCCTTCCACTTTCTCAAAGTCCCCCTTCGTCCCCTTACTGCCAACGAGGCTTGGAGGAAAAACTTACATTAGCACCTGTTTTCACCATCTGGAAGAAATTCCAAGAGTGTTCTTGTTTTTACCCTAGTAATGTAGTCTCTCCTAAAAGCCAGGGGCAAAATCCAAACCTTTGCAAAGTGGGGGCACCTGAGTAAGAAAACGTGTTCAGCGGGAAAATGCATTCACCGCGGCAAGCTGCAAATCAGCTGCACCTGTAAAAGAGACACGGCATCTACAGACTTCAACCCAGTGACTGTCTTGTCTCCCCCACCTGTCCAGGGGCCTTCTACACCATAGAAGCAGCAATGCAAAAAACGCAGCTCGCATCTGGGTAGATGCCTGATGCTGGGAGGCCCAAAGGCCAGACTCTCTCCCTGCTGTGAGCCTAAGAGCAGAGCAGGACCGCCTTGGTCCCTCTCACAATCGCATTCAGACTGATTGCTCTCTGAGCAATGAAGGACATATGTCACACGCAGACCTTCTCTGGTTTCCCTCAACTGAGAGAGAATAATCGTTAATACACACAGTATCCCAATTTTAGACCCGAGCGAATGGAGGCAATGGCACTGAAAAGGCAAGCTAAGGTCAGAGGCAGAAATGGGGGCCTCCCTTCTAAGCCCTGGCTCGGGTTCAGAACCCTGGGTTAGAAGTGATTCGATCTACCCCCCTCCCCCGTCCTATTCCTCCAGGACCTCCAGATCCAAGAGCATTAAGAAAGGATGCCGAAGAGTCCCAGGATCTATAGCGCTGCGGGCGGAACCGTGAATCTGCGCGACCCTCCCTCCACTCACCAGCGCCGGCGCCGCCATGAGGCACACGGGCGGAGCAAGACCGCGAGAGGCGGCGACTAACGCCCGTCCAGCGGGCCCTTCAGACCCCTCACCCCTGCCCTGAGCCTGGACCGAGCGACCAGGGACCTCGGTCTCCGCTGCGTAAACGCGCACAACGTCCAGGGGGCCCCTGTGGGTGCCTCGGGGACCAGGGCTAGTCCCGAGACGCCGGACAGATTAGAGGGGTAACCCCGTTGCAGGTGCTGTCGGGCTCATACAAAATCGTGGAAGTAGGTAATCGTCCTCGCTGTCCTTCGCTCAGTCTGGAAGACCCTTCCGCGTAGCGGCCGCCTCCCAGCGCTCCAACCACAAGCGCCCTTCCACCCAGACCCGCTACAACCAAATGACAACCCAAGGGATGACGCCTGAAGTCCCGCCCACGGAGCGCAGAAATGCTCCTCCTAGATCTCTGTCATTGGCTGAGCGCTCCTATGACGTCAGAGGCCCTGCTTTCTGGGTAATGTAGTTTCGGGCTATATCTAGGCAGCACAGGTTCTGTTCCCTGAGAAACCAGCTGTTAAAGTTCCAAAGACAGGGATGTGGCTTTTAAAAGTTTGAAGGAGAAGCGCCCAAGATTTCAGTGGCCCTTCAGGTAATTCTTCGCCTCAAATAGGTGACGTAAACCCTGCCCTTCCACCGTGTGTATCGCAGTGGAATAACTCACTTCTCCTTTCCCGAGCCAGTATTCACAATGAAGAATGAAGATAATTCTTGAGTAGTAATTCTTAAAGTTCCTCTAATCAACAGTTTCCAACCTGCAGACCAGCACAACATGCCTGGGAATTTGTTACAAATACAGGTCCCACTTCACTCCTACGGAATCAGGAACTCTGGGCTAGGGCCCCGTCTCCGCTTAAATAAGCCCTCCAGAGGATTTTAATGCTCCCAAACAGGTGACAACCAGCCTCTTTAAATTCCAGTGAATAGAGGAGATAAAACTACCTCTTTTGTTAGAGATAACTAAGAAGAGCTTAGGAGCAGACCTGGGCATAATGGTAAGTACAGAAGAGCTAGTGCTGTCATTATTATTTTATCTTAGTATCATTGGCAATGTCATCGCAAGGATCTGACATACACTCCTGTGAGACAGGAAGTCTGGTCCTTCCTTGCAGAGGCATTGGTGACATTTGTCAAAATCTATACTACTTTGACTCAGCAAGGAGCCTCCTAAATGGTATTTAAAATTTTCACATGAGGAGACACTCGATTCAGGCAGAAGCATTATTGGAGACTGCTTTGAATTCCTTTATGACAGGGACTCTTCCGTGATATGGGCACTGTAACAAAGTAAATGAGAAGAGAGATTGGTGAGGTATAGAAATATTTTTAAAGAAATGGAAAAGCAAAAAAATCACACAAAAATTATGATGTTTTTCCACAAAGTTATAGCAAGTGTGCCTGGCTGTCTTGCCTCCCCTTCCCTCTCTTCCATGTCTTCCACCCCTGGGCCAGCAAGACCTTCCCGTCCCCTTCGTCATCCCCTCCTCATCCCCCTTAATATGAAAATGATGAAGATGAAGACCTTTAATGCTGATCCAATTCCACTTAGTGGAATTTTTAACTTTTTTATAGTTTCAAGTGAAATGGCAATGTTCATGAATTAGGCATATAAAGGGTCAAAAACTCTATCTTGACAAATTTCCAAAGTTGAACATATGTACATTTTTTTCTCTGAACATGGTGGGATTAAAGCAGAAACCAATAACAAATATCTAGAAAATCTGCAAATATTTAGAAATAAACAAAAATGTACTTTCATATAACCAATGTGTCAAGGAAGGAAAAATAAAAAATTAGAAATAATTTGAACTGGGGCGCCTGGGTGCTCAATCATGAAGCGTCTGCCTTCAGCTCAGGTCATGATCCCGATTTCCAGGATCGAGCCCAGCATCGTGGTCGCTGCTCTATGGGAAGCCTGCTTCTCCCTCTCTCACTCCCCCAGCTTGTTCCCTCTCTGTGTTTCTCTCTGTCAAATACATAAAATCTTTTTTTTTAAAGAAGTAATTTGAACTGAATGATAACTGAAACAGAGCAAATAAAAATTTTTTTCTTAGAGATTTTATTTATTTATTTGTCTATGTTTATATCTTTTGCATAAATACCTACTAGTGCAATTACTGGGTCGCACATACTTCTTTTTCAAGTGAAGCTGGACTATTCATGATTTAGTCATATATTGGGTCAAAAACTATGTCTTGACAAATTTCCAAAGTTGAATATACATACAGTTTTTTCTCTGAACAGGGCGGTACTAAAGCAGGAACCAATAACTAAGATATCTAGAAAATCTGCAAATATATAGAAATAAAGGAAAACATACTTTCACATAACCAGTGGGTCAAAGAAGGAATAAAGAACTAGAAATAATTTGAACTGAATAATAATGGAATCAGAGCAAATAAAATTTTTTTTAAGATTTTATTTATTTATTTGACAGAGAGAGCACAAGCAGGGGTAGCAGCAGGCAGAGGGAGAGGCAGGTTCCCCGCTGAGTAGGATGTCTGACTCCGGGGCTCCATCCCAGGACCCCAGTATCATGACACTCAACGGACTGAGTTACTCAGGTACCCCAGAGCAAATAAAAATTTATAGAATGTGGTTAAAGGAGTAGGTAAAGGAATGTTGCATCTTTAATTGTTTATATTGAAAAATAAGAAAGATCTAAAAACAGTGATTTAAGTTTCCATCGCGGCCCTCGGTCCTTCGCTCTCTCCCTCGGATCCCCGAGGGCAGTACCGGTCGCCCCCGAATACCCGGGCCGCGACCCTCTGAGTGAGGAGCGGGATCAGCGGCAGGACCTGGTACGGCCGGATGCAGTAGAAGGGGGCGCTGACCCGGACGGAGACTGGGGGACCCAGGGCTCCAGGGAGGCGGCAGGAGGGCCAGTGCGGGGGCGGGGTCGAGGGGCGGTGGGGGACATGGGACTGAGCAGCAGTGGGCGCGAGCCTCCAACCGCGTCCTTCTAACCGCAGCGGGAGGACCGCGGTTATGCCTGCCGCCCCCCCCCACCCCCCGCCGCCGACCGCGGGGAGCTCAGGGCCCGGCTCGAGCTCTGGGAGCCTCTCTGGGGCCGCCCACATCACCCTTTCTTGGCCGGCTGGGCCTCTTCTCTTAGCTTTACAGGTTTGGCCAAACCATAGGGAAGGCCTAGAACTTTCCTCAGCTCACACAGGCGGTAGTGGCCCTGCCAACGCTTGACCCAAGCCGTCTGATTCTACAGATCCAGCCTTGAACCACCAGACCCTAGAGACTCCTCATCGTCTTCTCATTAGGTGGTCTTTTTCTTTTTTTTTTAATAGTCCTTAAGGTACTTAGCTAGAGGCAATACATATATATACTTTAAAGAGGTTTTATTTTTTATTGTTACTTAATTTTTTTCCCAGTGTTCCAAGATTCATTCCCCATTCCCCACACCCAATGCTCCATGCAATAGGTGCCCCCAGTACCCACCACCAGGCTCTCCCATCCTTCCACCCCCATCCCTCCAAGTCCCTCAGTTTGTTTCTGTGTCCAAAGTCTCTGTTGTTTCGTTTTTCTCCCTGGATTACCCTACTTCCCATTTACTTTCCTTCTCCCACTGTCCTCCAGGTTACCCCTCAAGCACCACAAGTAAGTGAAACCATGTGATACTTGACTTTCTCTACTTGGCTTATTTCACTCAGCATAGTCTCTTCCAGTCCAGTCCATGTTGCTACAAAAGTTGGATGTTCATCCTTTCTGATGGAGGCATAGTATTCCATTGTATATATGTACCACATCTTCTTTATCCATTCATCTGTTGATGGACACCTTGGCTCTTCCCACAGTTTGGCGATTGTGGCCATTGCTGCGATGAACATTGGGGTACATATGGCCCTTCCTTTCACTACATCTGTATCTTTGGGGTAAGTTAGAGGCAGTACTTCTAAGTGGGCCTTGACCACACTGAGCCTCAGTCTCTCCGAAGATATAGGCAGGGACCTCCAGTTGTGGGTTGTGAGTATGTCTCCTTGGCAGGGTTCTCCTGTAACTGTCAGTGCTGTGGAGATGGGGGAAGCCCATCACGTGGGCACAGGGCCCCCTTCCCTGAAAACCCTTATGCCCCAAGGGCACCAATATTTCAGAGAATAACTCCATATATCAGGTTTCAGAGTCCTAGTCAAATGGACAACTTACCAATATTAACTTTTCCAGGCCACAAACATGGTATGTATCTTCATGTATTTAGGTCTTTTTAATTTTCTCTTGGAATTTTTAAAAATTTAAAAAATTTTTTAATTTTGGGGGCGCCTGGGTGGCTCAGTGGGTTAAGCCTCTGCCTTCCTCTCAGATCATGATCTCAGGGTTCTGGGATCTAGGCCTGCATCGGGCTCTCTGCTCTGAAGGGAGCTTGCTTCCTCCTCTCTCTCTGCCTGCTTGTGATCTCTCTCTGTGTCAAATAAATAAATAAAATCTTTAAAAAAAATTTTTTTTTAATTTTTGGGCGTCTGGGTGGCTCAGTGGGTCAAAGCCTCTGCCTTCAGCTCAAGTCATGATCTCAGGATCCTGGGATCTAGGCCCGCAAAAGGCTCTCTGCTCAGCAGGAAGCCTGCTTCCTCCTCTCTGCCTGCTTCTCTGCCTAGTTGTGATCTCTCTGTGTCAAATAAATAAATAAAATCTTTAAAAATATTTATTTAATTTTTAATTTTAATTTTAATTTTATTTTATTTTCTCTTTGCACTAGCAGCCAACACCGAGGCCTCTGGGTCCAATTCAACCCACAGCTCCTTTCTGTAAGACCAGAGAACTACGGACCATGCTAACAATTGAAAATACTTGTAACATACACGCAGGCACACAGAAATATGTGACCGAGATCTGTGAGCCACAAAGCCTATAATCTCTATTTTCTGGACTTTTGAGAGAATGTTCACAACCACCCTTATATAGTTTTGTGGCTATAGGTCTTCCACAGCTTTTGCTAATTTATTCATAAGGACTCTATGGGGCCTGTGAAGTTTATTTTTCAGTAGTACATTGGTAGCTAACAGAACATACTATGATAACATAGAGCATTCTACCACCTCCCTTCTGGAAGTTTCATTGTACATTCCTTAAGATTTCTGCATACATAGTAATGTTATCTCTGAATCATGATTCTATGAATAAGGCTGATTTACTTCCCTTTTCATCTGCATGCCTTGAATTCTCATTCTTTTTCCTCTGCAGAGAGTAACAATGGTCAGCATAGCACCGTGAGGCATTTCTTGTCTAAGGAAGACTTGCAGCTGTCTGTGAATGATCTCTCAGGTCTGAGGACAGGAGACACACACCCGGTGAGTGCAGGATGTAGCCTGGCTTAGGAGCCTTACCCAAGGATGCCCACATCACTTATAATAATTCCGCAGCCCATCTTCCAGGGTCCTGACTGACACGGGCAACTTAACAATGTTTCCTTTCCCAGTGCACAAGGAGGATATACATCCGTACATATATTGCACCTGTGCACTATGCACGTGTTGGTGTCTGGAAGTACACAGACAAAGCAGTTGCCTCTTGCATACTGACCTTTACACGGGAAACCAGCTCACTTCATTTCTTCCTTCTTCTAGTTTCTTTCTAGATGTGTAGATTGGGTTTTCTACATGCACAATCATGTTTTCTACGAGAAAGGCACTTGTCCTTCTTTCTAAACCTGTATACCTTTGACATCAGCTACAAGATCCAGGAAAATATTGAGTGGAGACAAGTAGAGACAAGGACATCCTTCCCCAGTTTCTGATCAGAGGGTAAAAACATTCAGTGCACTGCTAATTGGGATTTTTTTTGTAGATGTGCTTTATCCAAGTGATACTCTGCCATTTCTAGCTTGCTGAGCATTTTCCTCTGAGAGCGGAGTGAATTCTGTCAGTTGCTTTTCCCAGAACCATTGAGAGGATGCTATGACTTTTCTCTCTAGTCTCTTAATATGGTGATTATACATTAATTCATTATTAATCACTCAAGACAACCTTATGTTCTTGAAAAAAAGCCTACTTAATCATGCTAGATCATCCTTTTATATCTGGGAGGATTTGACTTCCTGGAATGTTATTAAAGATTACTAGGGCTATCAGACATATTCACTTGTGCCTTTTTTTAGTCTTGTGAGTTTTGGGAAGAGGGTAACTAACAGTGCATTCCTAGAGTGGGTTAGCAAAAGTTGCCTCCTTGTCTATTTTCTGAAAGAATTTGTGCAACACTGATAAAATAATGGCATTATAGGTTTTCTAGCTTCATCTAGGAAAAGGACAAAACATTTGGAGGTGGAAATTTCTTCCTTGCAAGGGGCTTGTGGTCCCTGGTTGTCTTTTTCCTGTCTTTCAGATGGGTAGTCATCCCCCTCTCTTGGCATTCAAAATATTTGAATTCTCTTTTTATTTCTCCTTCAGTCTCAGGAGGGGTTTATATAGATTTTATCAATCTTTTAAAAATTCTTCTCTCAGCTTAGTTTTCAGTCCTTTGTAATTTCAATTTCTTATTTTAGATCTTATTTAAACTAATGGCTTGTTTCTTAGGATGGAAACTTGGAACATTATTTTTAATTCTTTTTTATTTTTTCATAGAAACATTTAAAACTATAAAGTTTCCCGAAGCACTCTCCTTTAGCTCTACCTCACAAGTTTTATTGGGCTGTGTTTTCATAATCGTTTGCTTCACACTATTTTCTCATTTTTGTTCTTATTTCTTCTTTGACTCATTGGTTCTGAAACAGTAGGTTTGGCTTTACTTTTGGATATTTGAGGATGCTCTACTCATATTATTATTTACTCTACTTTAATTCTGTCGTGGTCAGAGAGGATATTCTGCCTGCTGGGCACTGGGTCGTGATTGCTCTTCCTTCCCTTCCATTTCATGTGGCATTTCCCTGACCTGAAAAGAGAGTCCTTCTCTGTCTGGCCACTTCATTCTTCTTCTTCTTCTTTTTTTTTAAGATTTTATTTATTTATTTGACAGAGAGAAACACAGCGAGAGAGGGAACACAAGCAGGGGGAGTGAGAGAGGAAGAAGCAGGCTTCCCGCCGAGCAGGGAGCCTGATGCGGGGCTCGATCCCGGGTCTCCGGGATCACTTAACCAACTGAGCCACTCAGGCGCCCCTACACTTCATTCTTCTTGAGGTGTAATTCAAGTTTGGTTTTTCCCAGACTTAGTTTTATGTCCATCGTACCTGCTTCGGAATCCCCACCACTGCCCCTCCTGCGTCATATTTGATTTATTCGTCGGACTCTCTATATATTGTAAGTTGCTGTGCAGCAAGAGAGGCCTTTAAACTCTACAGCACGAGGATCTATCACCAAATGAATGTTCGATAAAAGAGCAGGGAAGAAGCTGAGGGAAATGCCTGCCTTTTTGCTTTCCCCTGTCTTAAGGTGGTTTTATGGGTTGCAAAATGAGTTTGAAAGATTCTGTTTTCCGCAATAGAGTCTAGTGGAGACACAGCATGACTCCAAGGCCAGCCAAGCTTAAGTGACATTGTAACTCTTGCAATGTGATATTTCAGTAGGTTCGATGAGGGGAAGACTTGTTTTTCCAAATAGAACCTATCCAGCTGTTGGCCGGAGAAGAGAAGCATTTCCGATGCCCTAAAGCAGCATGAGAACAATATCTATGTATTGATCCTTGACTTGCATTTTTACAAAAAGTATAAAACAGAATTGAGTTTTTCTTCCTTTCCCCCACCAAGCCAGTGCTCACTGGGTGAAGTGTGAATGTGTGCGGATGATTGGCCTAGTCTAAGTTAACAAGGCAACCGAACTACTTTCCACAGACTACAGCTGTACTGTGTGCAGTGGGCTTACACAGCAAGGCCGATGTGGCCTCCGTGGAGGCCAGGCAGCCGGGGAGGAGCATGGAAGGAAGAGGCGAGGCCCCCTGTGTCTGCACCTCGCTTCCTCCTGGGCTGCTGTCCCCAACACAGCACGGACTTCAGAAGTCAGCCCCTGCTGCCCTTAGCGGGACGGCCTCTGGGCCATGGAAGCTTCGCACAGTGCCGTTTGGCTCAGCACATTGCCACTTGTACCGGGCAGTTCTGCCTCCCTCCCTGAGCTGAAGAACTAAACACATCAGCAGAGGCCGGGTTAACAAGAACAACGTATGTACCTGTATATTCTATCTGGGAAAGAAAGATAAGGACCCACTGAAGCCAACAGGCAAGAGGGAAGGGGCCACTGTAGGGAGCAGCGGGTGTCCCGCCAGTTGTAAGACTAGGGAAAAGCCAGCCTGGAGCTCGAGTTTTTCTGGCCAAAGCTGAAAGCAGACTGTTGCATGGTCGATACTTAGAGATGTCTCCCTTCTTTCCACAGTAGACCTGCTCAAGCCAGTGTGATGACCTCTGACAGGCCCCATCAGAACCCACAGTCTTGGATACGCACACAAACACCCTGAGCTGTTGGGCCTCTGGCTTGCTCTAGGAAAGCAGAAAACAGGTGACATTTGCTTGACAGAACAGGATGCACCCGAGTCGGCCAAGCAGAGCAAACCCATGAGTGAGGGCCAGTGGTCACTGCCATTTGGAGAGGGGGCTTTTGCTTCCTAGTGGCCCAGATCCTAGTTCTTGCAGGAGGAGATGACCAATGGGTTGGTGGCCCCGCACTCGTGTCCACAAGGAATCCCTGGACAGGGGACAAGGCTGCCCAAAAGCAAGGCTGCTCCTTGCTGGACCCGCTGAAGAGGCGCCTGGGATCTGGTCGAAGGGAGGCGAACAAGGGTCAGAAGCTCAGGTATTTTCTCAGTGGTGTCGGCTCCTACAAAGTCAAAGGGGGCATCCCAGCCGGGAAGGCCCCAGTGGATGGACTGAAGGCCAGGCTCCAAGTGCCTTCCTAAAAGTGACGTCCCATCTGACTGCAGCATGAGTGCTCTGGCCTTGAACGTCCCCAGCTGCTCTGAATGCTGGTGGAACGGGACGTGTGCCCAAACACAGTTAGTGTGCTGTTGCCTCACACGGCACTCCCTGTCCCCTGCCCGCACAGACCCCAGGGGCCTGGACTGTGTTCCCGGACAGTCGTTCTCCAGCCACACAGGTGGTGTCAGCCCCTCTGATGCCAGCAGAGGTGTCCTGGCCCAGCTGCCCGGAGGCTTCTGGCTAAAGGCACAAACAGCAGCATCCTCAGGCCTGGGTTTCTTCTCAGTGGTGATGGTTTCTCTACTAGGAACAGTTTGGCTCTGCCTGGACAGGCCCCCAGAGCCCTGAGCAGATGCAGGAAGGGAAGGCAGCTTCTCCACCACACTTCTTGTCCTGGCCCCTCTCACTGGAACTCTCCCTGTGCCCTGCACGGGTGGAGCCCGGGGGCTCGGACTGCAGGTGGGAACCGAAGGAGTTCTGAGCACAGGTATGGTGTGGTGTGGCCACCCTCGTGGCAGCTGACAGGCTTTGGCTGATGGCTTCCAGGTGGATGTGATCTCGAGGAGGAGTGGAAGTGACTTCCGGCACCCTGTTGTTAGGGGTGGGTTCTCTGCCAGGCCCACAACTGGAGATTGTGGCTCGTCTGGCTCTGGGCAAGAAGCACTGTGTCTCCCAGGGGAGGCTCGCTTTCTCTACTTGGACTGAAGGTGGTGTAGGCTGACAGGACTCCAGAGTTCAGGTTTCAGCCTCCCCCAACACGAGCTGAGGTCCATGGTGTCCCCCTCTGCCCTGCGCGAAGGCAGACTGCTTCAGATCTGGAGCTGGACCCAGAACGGCTTTTACCCAAATCAGCTCCAGATGTCTAAAAGGAAGTGGGTTGGATGATGGCTACACCTGAGCGGATGATGGCTGGCTGCTAGAGATGCCAAAAGTGGGACGTGGGAGTGTCCCATATGCGGAAGCACATGGAGCTGTGCTCCCACTGGGTTCCCGGGCTTCCCCAGAGGTTTAGAATGGAGCTTGTACTGCAAGGCCAGATTTCCCAAAGGGTAGGAGCTAGCAATGGAGGGCCCTCCATGAGGAGTTTGGGAAAGCCTGGTAGCCATATCCATTTCATCAGTGTCAAAGGCAGGCTTGGATGTCGAGCTGGCTGACATCCTGGTGGTTGGAAAGCAGGTAACTGCAACAACAGGGATGAACCAGCTAGTAAAGACGGAGGCACTGGGGAGGGTGACTCTGCTTGTGCCCATCAGGGACTCCACATGTAACAGAAGCATGGCTCCCGGGCTCAAGCAGAGGTTCAGAGTTGGGGTAGGGCTCCTGATTATACTAGAGGTGGACTGGTGGAGACAGCCTGTTCCACACTGGGGGGTCCCAATTAATGGGGAGGTAATGCACATTGAACCCTTAGGGAAACCAGCAGGGGAAAGCCTGGGAATGGGGAGCTGAGCCTATGTGGATGACACCCAGTTCCAGAACACATGGGGAGGTCACCTCTAGGGGCAAGAGATGGGGAAGCAGTGACGGGTGGGCCCATGAAAACTGAGGTACCGGTGGAAGTGGAGGAGGGACTCGGGGCTGGATGAACGGGTGGGTGACAGCGGCCTGGGGAACAGGAGCTGCTGTGTCAGGAAAGGGAAGCTTACTCTAAATCGCCCATGAAGAGTTGTGTTGGCTGTCTGATCCTGGGAATGTACTATGTAGTTTGGAGGTGCCTCCCGGCTGCCTTTCCAAGGCAAACTATGTGCTGTGGAGCCCAGTGCTTGTGACTCATGGCTGCAAGGTGTGACAGAAAAGGACTGTCCAGTAAGGGGCAGAAGTAAGGACGCCAAAGGGCAAAGTGTAGGGCTGGTGGCCCTTCTTCAGACCCTTTGGGATTTCTGCCCCCAGTTGTAGGGTGTGGGAAGCAACAGTGGCCCCCCCATATGGGCACTGCTCAGGACTGCTGATGCTCCTTGCCAGCAACAGTTGGACCGCCGGGACTCGGGATATGCGATGTCTCAGGACCTGGCCGGGGCTGGAGCTGAGGCAGTCTGTGCCTCTAGGTCCACTAGCCATTTCTTCCAGGGTCAGAGGAAGCAGAGCCTGCTCAGAGCCAGGCCCTGTAGCCTCCCACGTCTGGATAGACTGGAGGCCTGACTCGCTCTAGGTCAGTGCACGGGAGACCCTGACTGAGAGGATGAGGTTGAGCTCTGTTTTCTGCGGGTACTGGTGCACCCAGAGCCTATGGATGGCTTCAGCTGGACAGGCGCCACGGGGGGGGGGGTAAGGAGTGACCCAGCAACACAGGCTGTGATTTACCCAGGCCTCTTCCTTTCAGGTAGCCACCCCAGACAGCACCCATCTCCTCTCCCGTCCTACCTTTCCTCCGTATTGGCAGGTTGGGTTTCTGGAACACCTGCTTACAAGGGAGCTGTCTGGGGTCTGTTCTAGTTCTGGAGCAGGACACAGGCAGTCTTGTCCCAGCCCTGGAAATGTGTGAGTCCCAAGCTTCACCAGCTGTGCTGCGAAGTTTTCTACGGTGAAGGCTGATGGGGTGCCCTAGCCTGCCCAGGTGCTGCACCCCACCACATCCCTCCCAGGCAAGCAGCCTCTCTTCACTTCCTTTTACACATTTGACAAATGACAAATAGCACTAACCCTCAGGATCTTCCGGAGGTCCCCACGTGGCAGTGAAGGTGGGATCTGAAGCTGTCTGATTCCAGAGCTCATGCATCTACCCCTGGCCTGATGCCCCCTCATCATGCAGGCATCATGAATGACCATTCCTCTAGTCAGGATGCTCAGCACCATGGCTCTTCTGTAAGGATCCCACACCGCCCCTAGGTCTGGATTGGTTGCACTCCTAAGGCCTATACAGGCCACCCTGGGCTCCAGGCTCCTCAGAAGTTGTAGGACAGAGGGCAGTAATTCCCAGCATCAGCCTGTGAGGCACCTGTTATAGCCTGTGGCCAAGCACACAGCTGCACAGTTGTGAGAACTCTTCCCCCAGGTGCAAGAACCGACAGGCACTGCAATTGGGAGCAGAATTCACTCTGCTCTCCAAGCCTTAAGTCACAGGGCACAATCTCTTGTGGTAACTTAACCCTGCTTTGCCTTAGGGAGAAGGATATTCCCTCCAATTCCTACTCTATGGAGAGATCTTTTGGAAAGCTATGCTAAACTTCATCAATTACTTCCCCTACACCTTTGAGATATGCAGATGGATTTTCTCCTTTAGTCTCTTAATATGGTAAACTGCATTGTTTGCTTTCACATATTAAACCAACCCTGCAGTTTCTGCTGTCAATTCCATTTGGTGGGTCTAGAGGACCTTGCTAACTTTAGTTAGGAGTGATTTCCTAATATGTTAAAGATTGTCATATCTGTGTTTATGAGGTATAGTAATCTGTACATTTATTGTAGAATGGATTCAGAGAATGTGCTTCCTCTATTTTGTGAGAGTTTGTATGACACTAGTAAAATATTTTCTGTGTGATGAAACTGACCAGGAGAAATCTCTGAACCTGCAATAAAAGGTGTTTATAATCACCTTATCCTTTGAATGTCTTCCAGTCTGTAGCAATGTCCCCCCTTTCCCCTGATATTGATAATTTGAAATTTTACTTTTTATTTCTTGATTAATCTTAGTAGACATTTATCAACTGTATTAGTTTTCTACAAATCTAACTTAGCTTTGTTAATATTCTGTGCTATTTTCATTTCCATTCCTATATTTGTTATCTATTTCTATTTTGTAATTAACGTGCTTTCACTTCTGTTTTTTTATGATGGAAACTGTTTTTAGATCTTTCTTATTTTTTAATATGAACACCTAAGATGCAACATTCCTTTACGGCTTTCACTGCATTCTATAAATTTTTATTTGCTCTGGGGCACCTGAGTGGCTCAGTCTGTTAAGTGTCATGATCCTGGGGTCCTGGGATCGAGCCCTGGAGTCAGACTCCCTACTCAGCGGGGAGCCTGCTTCTCTCTCTGCCTGTTGCTCCCCTTGCTTGTGCTCTCTCTGTTAAACAAAGTTATCATTTCAGTTATCATTCAGTTCAAATTATTTCATTTTTTAAAAAGATTTTATTTATTTATTTGACAGAGAGAAACACAGCTGGAGCGGGAACAAGCTGGGGGAATGAAAGAGGGAGAAGCAGGCTTCCTGCAATGCGGGGCTTCATCCTGGAAATCTGGGATCGTGACCTGACCTGAACACAGACGATTAATGACTGAGCCACCCGGACACCCCAGTTCAACTTATTTCTAATTTTTTTATTTTTCCTTCCTGGACACATTGGTTATATGAAAGTACGTTTTCATTTATTTCTAAATATTTGCAGGTTTTCTAGATATTTCAGTTATCGGTTTCTGCTTTAATCCCACCGTGTTCAGAGAAAAAACTGTACATACATTCAACTTTGGAAATTTGTCAAGATATAGTTTTTGACCCATTATAGGCCTAATTCATGAACATTGCAGTTTCACTTGAAAAAGAAGTATGTCCGGCCCAGCAACTACACTACTAGATATTTATCCAAAGGATAAAAATAGAGTGATTTGAAGGGGCACATACACCCCAATGTTTCTAGCAGCAATGTCCACAATAGCCAAACTTTGGAAAGAGCCCAGATGTCCATCCACAGAGGAATGGATAAAGAAGAGGTAGTGTGTGTGTGTGTGTGTGTGTGTGTGTGTAATGGAATATTACTCAGCCATCAAAAATAATGAAATCTTGCCATTTGCAATGACGTGGATGGAAGTAGATGGTATTAAGCTAAGCAAAATAAGTCAGAAAGAAAAATACCATATGATTTCACCCCTATGTGGAATTTAAGAAACAAAACAGATGAACAGAGGGGAAGGGAGGGAAAAATAAAATGAGATAAAAGCAAAGAGGGAGGCAATAATAGACTCTTAGCTATAAAAAAAAAAATAGGATTGCTGGAGGGAAGGTGGTTGGGGTGATGGGGTATGTGGGTGATGGGCATTAAGGAGGGCACCGGAAGTAATGAGCACTGGGTGTTGTATGCAACTCATGAATCACTAAATTCTAACCCTGAACCTGACAACACAGTATGTTAATTGAATTGAAATTTAAAAAGAACTGACATCAGCTACTTATCCTTAAATATAGTTCATTCACTTAAGTCAGAATATATGTTTCATCCAAATCCTTTAAAAAAAGAAAAAACTGGGGCACCTGGATGGCTCAGAGGGCTAAGCTTCTGCTTTCGGCTCAAGTCATGATTTCAGGGTCCTGATATTGAGTCCCACATCAGCCTCTCTCCTCAGTGGGGAGCCTGCTTCCCCCTCTTTCTCTGCCTGCCTCGCTGCCTATTTGTGATCCCTCTCTCTCTCTGTCAAATTAATAAATAAAATCTTATATATATAAAAAAGAAAAAACTGTGTTGAACTAATGTTGAAACTAGTGTTTTCAAATACCATTAAGTGAAGATAAATCTTTTGCACTCTGATTTGCTTCTTGTTGGCTTGTTCTAACAATTAGTGAGAAAGAAGTGCTAACATCCCCGATTATAATTTCAATTTGTGTATTATCCTTCAGTTTGGTCAGTTTTTGCCTTACATGTTTCAATGTTTGTGGGGAGCCCAGAGCCAGGCTGGTGTCAACAGTTGAGTAAGAGCTCCTGAACTCGCCAGCCTGGGCGTTTTCGCCCGGTTAGGCTAGAGTTAATAGTTGAGCGAAACTCCTGGTACCCGCCTATCTGGGCCTCTGCCCTTGTAAGTCGAAGGCCAGTTAATCATGTTCTGATATAGACATAAACATGTAGGCATGTGCTGTGCCTCCCTTTTTCTTTATTGATAGTAGTTTGGTGGGAACAAAGAGAATCGTTGTCATGGGAAAGAGAAATGGGGAACTGTGGGGGTATGGACGGAATTCTTGCTGTAACTTTCCCACTATAGACGTTTCTGCATGATTGCGCACTGTTCACTATATAATACCTTGTAGCCTTGAATAAAATTGGCACTGTTTGGACACGATCCACTTTGCCCCTCCTGTCCCCATCTCTTCTCTTTCGCCTCCGTTTCACCATCTCCTTGTCTGTAGGTCCCCGTTCATGTTGCTGCATTGGCCGCAACAAATGTTGTGCATTTAAGTGCATAAACAGGGCACCTGGGTGGCTCAGTGGGTTAAGCCTCTGCCTTCGGCTCAGGTCATGATCTCAGAGTCCTGGGATATAGGCCCACATCAGGCTCTCTGCTCAGCAGGGAGCCTGCTTGCTCCCCTCTCTCTGCCGGCCTCTCTGCCTACTTGTGATCTCACTCTCTGTCAAATAAATAAATAAAGTCTTAAAGTACATAAACATATTTATGTCCTCCCAGTGGATTTCTTTTTGTGTAAACTACTGCTATAAAAAATATATATATATTCCACTACATGGAATTGGATCAGCATAAAGGTCTTCATCCTCATCATTTTCATATTAAGGGGGCTGGGGAGGGGATGACGAAGGGGATGGGAAGTTCTTGCTGGCCCAGAGGTGGAAGACATGGAAGAGAGGGAAGGGGAGGCAAGACAGCCAGGCACACTTGCTATAACTTTGTGGAAAAACATCATAATTTTTGTGCGATTTTTTTTGCTTTTTAATTTCTTTAAAAATATTTCTATACCTCACCAATCCTTCTTCTCGTTTACTTTGTTTCAGTGCCAATATCACGGAAGAGTCCCTGTCATAAAGGAATTCAAAGCAGTCTCCAATAATGCTTCTGCCTGAACCGAGTGTCTCATCATGTAAAAATTTTGAATACCATTTAGGAGGCTCCTTGCTGAGTCAAAGTAGTATAGATTTTGACAAATGTCACCAATGCCTCTGCAAGGAAGGACCAGACTTCCTGTCTCACAGGAGTGTATGTCAGATCCTTGCGATGACATTGCCAATGATACTAAGATAAAATAATAATGACAGCACTAGCTCTTCTGTACTTACCATTATGCCCAGGTCTGCTCCTAAGCTCTTCTTAGTTATCTCTAACAAAAGAGGTAGTTTTATCTCCTCTATTCACTGGAATTTAAAGAGGCTGGTTGTCACCTGTTTGGGAGCATTAAAATCCTCTGGAGGGCTTATTTAAGCGGAGACGGGGCCCTAGCCCAGAGTTCCTGATTCCGTAGGAGTGAAGTGGGACCTGTATTTGTAACAAATTCCCAGGCATGTTGTGCTGGTCTGCAGGTTGGAAACTGTTGATTAGAGGAACTTTAAGAATTACTACTCAAGAATTATCTTCATTCTTCATTGTGAATACTGGCTCGGGAAAGGAGAAGTGAGTTATTCCACTGCGATACACACGGTGGAAGGGCAGGGTTTACGTCACCTATTTGAGGCGAAGAATTACCTGAAGGGCCACTGAAATCTTGGGCGCTTCTCCTTCAAACTTTTAAAAGCCACATCCCTGTCTTTGGAACTTTAACAGCTGGTTTCTCAGGGAACAGAACCTGTGCTGCCTAGATATAGCCCGAAACTACATTACCCAGAAAGCAGGGCCTCTGACGTCATAGGAGCGCTCAGCCAATGACAGAGATCTAGGAGGAGCATTTCTGCGCTCCGTGGGCGGGACTTCAGGCGTCATCCCTTGGGTTGTCATTTGGTTGTAGCGGGTCTGGGTGGAAGGGCGCTTGTGGTTGGAGCGCTGGGAGGCGGCCGCTACGCGGAAGGGTCTTCCAGACTGAGCGAAGGACAGCGAGGACGATTACCTACTTCCACGATTTTGTATGAGCCCGACAGCACCTGCAACGGGGTTACCCCTCTAATCTGTCCGGCGTCTCGGGACTAGCCCTGGTCCCCGAGGCACCCACAGGGGCCCCCTGGACGTTGTGCGCGTTTACGCAGCGGAGACCGAGGTCCCTGGTCGCTCGGTCCAGGCTCAGGGCAGGGGTGAGGGGTCTGAAGGGCCCGCTGGACGGGCGTTAGTCGCCGCCTCTCGCGGTCTTGCTCCGCCCGTGTGCCTCATGGCGGCGCCGGCGCTGGTGAGTGGAGGGAGGGTCGCGCAGATTCACGGTTCCGCCCGCAGCGCTATAGATCCTGGGACTCTTCGGCATCCTTTCTTAATGCTCTTGGATCTGGAGGTCCTGGAGGAATAGGACGGGGGAGGGGGGTAGATCGAATCACTTCTAACCCAGGGTTCTGAACCCGAGCCAGGGCTTAGAAGGGAGGCCCCCATTTCTGCCTCTGACCTTAGCTTGCCTTTTCAGTGCCATTGCCTCCATTCGCTCGGGTCTAAAATTGGGATACTGTGTGTATTAACGATTATTCTCTCTCAGTTGAGGGAAACCAGAGAAGGTCTGCGTGTGACATATGTCCTTCATTGCTCAGAGAGCAATCAGTCTGAATGCGATTGTGAGAGGGACCAAGGCGGTCCTGCTCTGCTCTTAGGCTCACAGCAGGGAGAGAGTCTGGCCTTTGGGCCTCCCAGCATCAGGCATCTACCCAGATGCGAGCTGCGTTTTTTGCATTGCTGCTTCTATGGTGTAGAAGGCCCCTGGACAGGTGGGGGAGACAAGACAGTCACTGGGTTGAAGTCTGTAGATGCCGTGTCTCTTTTACAGGTGCAGCTGATTTGCAGCTTGCCGCGGTGAATGCATTTTCCCGCTGAACACGTTTTCTTACTCAGGTGCCCCCACTTTGCAAAGGTTTGGATTTTGCCCCTGGCTTTTAGGAGAGACTACATTACTAGGGTAAAAACAAGAACACTCTTGGAATTTCTTCCAGATGGTGAAAACAGGTGCTAATGTAAGTTTTTCCTCCAAGCCTCGTTGGCAGTAAGGGGACGAAGGGGGACTTTGAGAAAGTGGAAGGGTACTTTTCACTTTACTGCATTTTGGCTTAGGAAAGTTTTCATAGGAACACTGTGCTTTCAGATAATGGGGAGACTTGTGCTTGAAGACTGACACCAATATTCATTAATGACAATGTACAGGAATGCTGTGTCTCTTGGGTTGTAAACACACAGGCCTCAAGTTACTCTCTAGCATGTCATCCTGTTTACTCATCCTAGCTTTGAGTACCTTCAGGACTTATCCTTAGACATTTATCTTTCCTCACCTGGCCTGCTCCCTCACTTCACTCCAGCCTCGTTCCAGTGCCCCCTGAGAGAGGCCTTCCCTGGTTCCCCAACTAACGTCGCCTAATCTTTGCTATCAGTTCATTCTCTTTTGTTGTTTTTTGAGCTCTTGGGGCCATATGCCTTGATCGTGCTCATTTGTTTCATTTCTTGTCGGGCACCGTTCCCCAGCCCCAGTGAGTGAGCTCCTGTCTCTGTTCCATCTCCAGGCCTAGAAGAGTGCTGGGTCTGCAGCAGTGCCCAGTAAGGGATTGATGAATGAAAGATTTTTCCCTCTGGGACTATGTCAAACTTAGATTAGATCTAAACTCCCCACCATGGCTGGACCTGAGGGACCTGAGTTCAAATCTTGCCCCTTCTCATTAGACATATAGCCCTGTTCCGCTCAGCTTTGAGCCTCTGTTTGCTGCTTGGGGAATGGAGGTGATGGCGCTCACCTCGTGGACTTACTATCTGCTCCTCACCATTACAGGAGATTATCATCGTTTTGCGTCTTTATCCAATGGCTTCCTGCACAGGAAGCTTTTCTCTCCCGTATCTTTTATTCTGTCAGAGGTGCTTCCCTCCTGAGCCCAGCACAGAGCTAGGTTCTCAGGAGATACTCAGGGGTCCAGTCCTTGTGTCCTTCTGGACTTCTGCCAGTGGCCAGGCAATAGGCTCTCATCTCATCTAATAGATGTATGGCCACCCACCACCTCTGTTTGGCGTTCCAGGCTTTGGTGTCATTTAAAGACGTGGCCGTGACCTTCACTGGGGAGGAATGGAGACATCTGGACCTGGCCCAGAGGACCTTATACCGGGAGGTGATGCTGGAGACTTGTGGGCTCCTGGTCTCACTGGGTAAGGATTCATTGCTCTCCTGAGTGGTACCCACAGGCTTTCATTCATCCTTTCTCTCTAAGCATGGTTGACTGAGAAGGTCTCTGGGACCCACCTTCCTGTCTCTCCACAATGTCAGCATACTCTTCTTGCATCCCTGTGTGTGCAACAGGGATTGTTGTATGAGAAACATAGGTCTCAGCATAAGCTGGCCTCAGACTGACGTCCTCATTCCAGATCTCCATAGGAGCTAAAGTGATCGGTTCAGTGTGGTTGGGACAGATGTCCTCACAGCCCAGCTAGCAGGACCTGCGGGTAACGGGAGGTTCTCCAAGAGGCGGTTGAGTCGGACAAACAGGAAGCTATCTGACATCGGTGCTCCTGGTATTTTTCTAAGCAACAGAATCTCGGCTAAATGGTGTTGGCCCCTGGTAGGTGCACAGTTGTCCCTTATTTCCTATGGCCTGTGCCTTGCTTCCCTGCTGCTGAGGGAGATCACTGTCGAGGGTGCACAGACACATCGTCCAGTGGTGTTGATGGGCATCTAAGAAAGCTCTTCCTTACTCCTTCCTCTTACCTGCCTTCTGAATGTTGTTGGAAGAGTCTGGGCTTGGAGCTGCATCTTTAGCTCTCCTGTGTCTGTTAGCTAATTCTCCCTTCAGGGAGAAGAGCTATAGGACACACAGCCTTGAGGAGGCAGCGTGAGCTTCCTGGGACCTAATCCAGTTATTTTGATTTTATTGTATTTTTATTGTAACCTTTGACTTAGCCCAAGTGACCTAATAATCTATGGAGTTCCCAGAATAGGACTGGGAACATAGCAAGTGTGACACATGTATTTATTATATGGACCTAATCGATAAATCCCAAATACTCTCCCACTGAAACTGGCAATGGCCAGTTTACCCAGAAATCGGTTTGCATATGAACTGATGGAGGCCCGAGGTCTCCCTTCTCCTAGACGTCCATATGGTTGCCATACAGGGCTTGCCCAGCTTTGTGTCCCCAGAGTCCCTCC
>PITA01026398.1:0-22553 GCA_004023965.1 Spilogale gracilis
ATTGCTTTTCTTTTAAATTTTTGTTTGAATGAGAAAAATTTAATATAACATGTCCAGAAGTGATCTTTTATACTTGTAACATAAATGAAGATTTGACTTTTGTATAAAAAATAATGCTGTAAATTCCTAATAGGCAGGTATTAACTTTTTCAAATAGACCTTTCTCTGGAGTAATTCTTAATATCTATTCCTTATACTTTTTTAAGTTGTACTCTGTTAAAAATTTCTGGAAAATGTTTATAAAATGCAATAATAAAAGCACCAAATGGAAGTTCTTCAATGGCCAGAAGAGTTGGTTGGATGATAAATATTTGGGGTCTTTTCTAGCTTTAATGAGCTTTAAGTATTGACGCATTATTGATACATGCATTAGTCATTCTTTACAGGTCATAGGCAACATCTATTGATTGGTCCAAGGCAGCAGAAATAATACACCTGAAAATAATCAATAGGTGATCAAAACTGGTTCTCTATTGTGGTACATAAATGTCAAGCTAACTCTGATCTCTCTTTTCACAAGTACATATTGCCTTATTTTATTTACAGATTCTTTTAAGGCATACAAACAGATGGCTTGATTTAGAAAGCTTTGCCTTATCCAGGAAAATTAGGTTCTGTCCAGATGGACTTGCAAGCTTCAGTGCCAATATTGTACCTTTACCATATGGACAGGAATATTTATGGCAATAGAAACTATGTTCTGCTTCATGCTTTAACACAGATAATGTTTGATTACTTGTTCATACTCATTAATTCTCATCATTAGGGAACCAGGGAATAGGAAATCCTAGAAATAAAGTATTAAAAACAGCAATTTCAAGATTGTTAGCTAGTTCATAATTAGCAAATGGTATATTAGCACTTTAATATTGTTTCAAGTTTATAGAACTTGAAATTGTAAAACTAAAAAGATAAAGATAGTTATCAACTTCTATAAAATATATACAGAAATCTAATGTTTATCAATTTATAGAGTGGAAATACAAACATTATCTACAGTTGACAACAATATAGTTAAGGGGTTTAAGACACAGTGTCAAATCACTATAAATCTCTTCTTACCCAGAGTGAATTCCTGGGGGAATTAAATTATCAGTTAGATTCTGTAATGAGGAAGCAACAAATTCTTGATTACAAAGATCAATTTTTAAAGAGGAATGGGTTAAAAGACTAACTTTTCTTAAATGGAAACTTTCATTACCATTATTTTAGGTTTTAAGAAATAAAATATATATATTTATATAAATATATAGATATAAAAATATATACATAAATGATGATGGTGTGGTATTTACACAATAGAATATTACTCAATCATAAAAAGGAATGAAATCTTGCCTTTTGCAACATGATGGACCTAGAGGGTATAATGCTAAATGAGATAAGGCAATCAGAGAAGGACAAATTCCATAGGTTTTCACCCAGATGTGGAATTTAAGAAACAAATGAACACAACAAAAAGGGATAAACAGAAAAATAGACTCTTAAATTCAGAGAACAAACTGGTGGTTGCCAGAGAAGAGGTGGTGGGGGCATGGGTGAAATAAAGAGGATTAAGAGTATAATTACCTTGATGAGCACTGAGAAATGTACAGAATTGTTGAATTACTATATTATACACCTAAAACTAAAATAATATTGTATGTGAATCTTACTTCAATTAAAAAAACTGATATACAAATATGTCTCTATGCAGCTCTGTAGAGAGGAAAAGCCATTTTCTACTTCTTTGCAAATCATATTTACTTTATCTTTACTGCAATCATCTTTTTCACACATATGCCACACTGCCTTCAGCTCAGTCATGATCTTAGGGTCCTGGATGGAGCTCCACATCCAGTTTCCTATTCAGTGGGGAGTCTGCTTCTCTATCTCCTTTTGTCCTTCCTCCTGCTTGTGCTCTCTCTCTAATAAATAACATTAAAAAATATTTTAAAAATAATGAAATTTAAGTTTTAATGTGAAGTGAAATGAAATTAATTAGTTTCTGGATTTTGACATGTTGTTTGACCATATCAATTTTTCAATTTTTACAAAGGATTAATATTATTATGAAAGAGTTGAGAGAGCCTAGTATCAAAAAATCACTTGTTCCCAAGAATAAAAGTATTTCATATTGTTGAATAAATGTTTGAAAACAGCCTCACATAACTGTGGGACATTTAAGGAAGTCCTGAAATTTGCATGTTGTAAAATATGTATATTGACTTCAACAAAATATCCTAACTTCCTTAATTTGGTTTTCTTACAAGACTGAAGACATCTATATCTGAAAACAGAAAGAAATCTAATGGAGATTGTGTATATGTAGGTGACCTGCAAAACGACAGTATCCTAAAACACATTTTCAATCATTAGATAATAAATTACTTTTAATAGCTTATTGTTGTTCATGGTTGCATCAGACACCGCTGGTTGTATGCCTGCCTGGTAGTCATTCTTTGATTTGATTTGGATAGTGATGTGCCCAGTCTAATGTGATAAATCAGTTTTAGTCAGTCATAACTTTCTTATCATATTCTGTCAATAACTACTCTAAGAGTGGACATAATTTTGGAATTGGTTTTAGTCAATATGACATAATGGAATATGTCTTCTGTTCTAAGACAAGAGAAATATGGAAGGAAAAAATCTTCCAGCAGTGTTTTGCTTTTTATTTTGCATGTTGCTATCCCACAAGGAAGGCAAATTTTTTAAAGATGTAACACCCATATTGGGATCAAATAGGAATGGAGTCAGCTATCATCCAGACAACAGCAAAGGGGAAAGAGCTGAATGAGCCTAGATCCTTGATAACACTAATTAACAGTGCTGGTCATCTACTTCTAAAGTGCATCTTAAAACACATCATAACTGTTTTCACTGATGTAAGTCAAAGTTAATGAGTTTTCATCTTTACTAATGCAATAATTTATTGTGAAATGCTTTTGCTTTGAAAACTCAGATTTCTCCATTTACTATAGTAGTTGGTTATCTACAATATGTTATTCTCTCAGATTCCTGTATTTGCATATATATAAAAAGACCCAATCCGAATAAACAAAAGTTTTCATTTCCATTGCTCCCTTTTTTGACCTGAAAAGTCAAAAGTTGTTTGTGTAATTCTGTTCTTTCCTGGTCTGGTTGCCAAAATCATTTGGAGTGCTTCTTATTAGTAGCCCAGATCACATCAATGTAGATTCTAATTCATTATTCAAGGGGGGGAAACACAAATCTGTATTGTAATAAGATTGGATGAAAAATAGTTACATATTCCACAGATGGCATGGGGACTTCAGTCTATTATAAAGCATCCCAGACATTCTGTTTTAGGTTTTGTTAATTTAGTCCTGCCTCACTACAAAATTTATTTACAATGTTTATTATTGAATGCTTAAATGTACTAATTAGAAAAGAAGCAATTCTATTACAAATTATTGACTAATCAGGATAATATTCTATGGAATATAATATTCTGCAGCAATAATCTCAAAGTTTGGCAAAAACCACATGGAGGACTTCTTAAATACAGATTGCTGGCTCCCACTTCCAGAAATTTCAAAGCAGTAGATCTGGGGTTGGTCCCCAGAATTTACATTCATTTCTAGCAAGTTCCCAAGTGGTGATGATGATGATGATGATATTGTTCCAGTAACTACCTGTGGTTAACAAACTTTTTCTGTAAGGACAAGATAGTAACAGTTTAGGTTTGTGGGCCACATGTATCTGTAAAAAATTTTCAACTCTGCCACTGGTTCTCAAAAGTAGATATGGACAATATATAGACAAATGAATATAATTGAGTTCCAACACACAGTTACTTAAAAAATAAAACAACAACAACAACAAACAGGTTGTGGGGCACCTGGGTGGCCCAGTCCTTAGGCGTCTGCCTTCAGCTCAGGTCATGATCCCAGAGTCCCGGGTTCCAGCCCCACATCAGGCTCCCTGCTCAGCCAGTGGGAAGCCTGCTTCTCCCTTTCTCACTTCTCCTGCTCAGCCAGGGGAAAGCCTGCTTTTTCCCTTTTTCCCTTTCTCACTTCTCCTGCTTGTGTTCCCTTCGTAGCTGTGTTTCTTTCTGTCAAATAAATAAATAAAATCTTAAAAACAAACAAACAAAAAACAGTCCTTGAGGCTCAATTTAGCCCATAGGCCATAGTTTGCCAACTCCTGTTTTGCAGTCACATTTCTTAAGCTCATCATTATTGACATCTTGAAATGGATGATTCTGTTTGGGTGGGCATTGTGTGCATTTTTGGATGTTTAGCTGAATCCTTGGCTTCTAATCTCTAGATTCCATTAATACTTCCCCAAATGTGGCAACCAAAAATATCTTCATACTTTGTCAAATGTCTCCTTAGGGGCAAAACTACCCCAGCTGAATACCACTCCTGCAGCAGAAGGAGTTACTACAGAAAATGAGCATGTTGTGACAGAAAATGCATGGAGATAGATTTTGAGAACAGGAATGTCTGAGCAGCCTGATCAAACATTTCTGATTCTCTCTTCATCATGATTCCCTGCAGGATTCCTTAACAAACCAAACAATCACGTTGTAGCCAACTTTTAGAACCTGTTAGAAAGCTGAATAAAGCTGTTACTTTGAAAACTGATGAAGATGGTACAGGTATAAAGTGTGGTGCTTGGTGCAAATTAAAATCTGGCTGCTTGGCAAGTGATTTATGAGATGAATACCATCAAGCATATATTTCCAAAAGTGTATGTACTGGGGAACAGATCAACTAGGAAAACAGATTTATCTTTAAGAATTGAGAGAACAGACTCTGGCCATTGTTAACAAGAAAACATTCAAACTTTAAAAGAAAAAAAAAATCACTCAGGGCGCCTGGGTGGCTCAGTTGGTTAAGCGACTGCCTTCGGCTCAGATCATGATCCTAGAGACGTGGGATCGAGCCCCACATCAGACTTCCTGCTTTGGTGGGAAGCCTGCTTCTCCCTCTCTCAGTCCCTCTGCTTGCGTTCCCTCGCTAGCTGTGTTTTTCTCTGTCAAATAAATAAATAAAATCTTTAAAAAAAAATCACTCAAAGACACTAACAAGACAGTAAAGAGGTCTATTCAAGGGAAGACTATTGCAAAGTTACAGGGATCAGTGCAATGGAGTCTTATAGTAGGGGAGAGAGAGAGTGTTGAACACTGAATAAAACAAGGAAAAGTGGAAATTTATAGCCAGGAAACAGTTTGGGGTCACTGGAGGCAAAGTTCCTAAGAGGAAACATCAGAGAGGAAGGGGGGAGTTTTAACTAAATTGATGTAATAGGATTTTTGCTGAAGGCAAGCCTGGGTGATTAGACCTCACCTGCAGGATGGTGGAGGATGAGGACTCGGATTATATACCCAGGATGATCAGACATGGAGGATGATATGGAAGAGATTCTGGCTAAACTGACTCAGCAGGATTCTTGTTAAAACTGAACCATGCAGAGAGGAACATGGAAATTCAAGAGTCTAAGCCTAGTTGAAAAAAAGTTCAGGAGGGCCTGATTAGAGTTTGCTTAAGGAGAAAAATCTAGTCACCATATACTGCATACAGTTCTTGGGAGAGTCTAGTTGCTCCTATTCCCTCAGTCAGCATCACAAAGATGTTGCAGGATAGAGCTATGATGAGGTTTCTCAATTTGTGGTTCTTGAGTAGTAACATTAGCATACCCTGAGGTTTTGTTAAAAATGCCAATTTTGGGGCCACCTGGGTGGCTCAGTTGTTTAAGCGACTGCTTTTGGCTCAGGTCTTGATCCTGGAGACCTGGGATCGAGCCCCACATCAGGCTTCCCGCTTGGTGGGAAGCCTGTTTCTCCTTCTCTCAGTCCCTCTGCTTGTGTTCCCTCTCTAGCTGTGTTTCTCTCTGTCAAATAAATAAATAAAATCTTTTAAAAAAAATGCCAATTTTGGGGAGAGAGGGGTCCATCCCCTACCTGAATCAGGCACTTAGGAATTGGAGCCCAACAATCTTTTAAAATTTTAACAAGTCCTTCAGATATTTCTAATGCATGCTTAAATTTAAGAAGTACTGGCAATATGATTAATCCATTCCCATTTGCAAACAAAGTTTGCTCCTAAAACATATCAGAAAAATGGCCTAGCTTGCCACTTTTCTATTGGGTCACAACATCTTCCAATGCCTGTTGAGCTGCCACTGTCTGAAAATTCTAGATCATCCGAAATGCTAGATATTGGCAGAATTTTGTTCATAAAAATGAGTAAGTAGAAGATCCCAAGCCATTATATGGGAACATAGCTGCTAGTAAGATAGAAATAAAGTTGAACTAGAACATATGGCTATTATAGAAGCATAATAATTAATTACTAATTGCCAATTTATTTGTATCTTCAATTTCATTGTGTTTTACAGTTTTCCATATATAGATCTTTTACCATCTTGGTTAAATTTATTCCTATGTATCTTATTGGCTTTTTTTTTTTTTTTTTGTAATTTTGTTTTTTTTGAAGTATTGTTGACATATAGTGGAATATTACTCAGCCATAAAAAGTATGAGATCTTTCATTTGTATTTTATAATTTTTGATGCTATTGTAAATAGAGCTGCTCTATTTTTTTTTCAAAAGTTTGTTGTTAGGGTATTCATCAGTATATAAAAACACACATGATTTCTACCCGTTGAATATGTATCCTATGACTTTACTGAATTTATTAGTTTTTATAGTTTTTTGGTGGGATATTTAGGATTTCTATATAGAAGACCACATCATGTGCAAACAGAGAGAGTTTTACTTCTTCCTTTCTGATTTGGATGCCTATTAGTTCTTTTTCTTTCCTAATTGCTCTGGTTAGGACTTCTATTATTATGTTGATTAGAAGTGGCAAGAGTGAACATCACTGTCCTGTTCCTGTTTTCAGAGGAAATGTTTTCAGCCTTTTACCACTGAGTATGGTGTTAGTTGTGGGCTTGTCATATATGACCTTTATTATGTTGAGATATGGTCCTTTTATACCCTATTTATTGAGGGTATTTATCATGAAAGAATGTTGAATTTATTAAATGTCTTTTTTGCATCTATTGAGATGACCACATGATTTTTACATTTCATTCTATTAATATGGTGTATCAAATTTATTGATTTGTAGATGTTGAAACATCCTTGCATCCTAGGCATGAATCCTATTAAATCATGTGTATGATTTTTGTTGAGTTCAATTATTTTCTTGTAGGGTCTTTATCTAGCTTTTGTGTCAAGTTAATGTTGACCTTATAGAATGAGTTTAGAAGTATTCTCTTCTCTTTAAATTTTTTTTTTTGGAGAAATTTGAGAAGAACTGGTAGTAATTTTTCTTTAAATATTTGATAGAATTCATCCATGGAGTCACCTAGAGTCCTGAGCTTCTCTTTGTTGAGAGATGTTTGAGTACTGATTTAATCTCCTGATTGATCATTGGTCTGTTCAGATTTTCTACTTTTCATGATTCAGTTTTGGTAGGATGTATGTTTCTAGGAATTTATTCATTTCTTTTAGGTTGTACAATTTGTTGGCATTTGGTTGTTCAGAACTATCCCTTACCATCTCTGCAGTATCAGTTGACATATCTCCTCTCTCATTTCTGATTTCGTGCATTTTCTCTTTCTCCTAGTCAAATTTCGTCATTTGTATTTAAAAAAAACTACCTAACTCTTATTTTCATTTATCTTTCTATTATTTTTCTTATCTCTATTTCATTTATTCATTTATGTGATCTTTGTTATTTTCTTCTTTCTGCCAACTTTGGGCTTAGTTTGTTCTTTTTTTAGTTCCTTCTGGTATAAAAAGAGAATGTTTACTTGGGATTTTTCTTTTTTCTGAATGTACTTATAACCATATATATATAAATATATAACCATATATATACTTATTTATAATGATCATTATAAATACCTACATTTGATTCCTCTTCAAACTGCTTATGCTGTATCCCAAAGTTTTGGTATGTTGTGTTACCATTTTCTATTGTTTCAAGATATTTTTTGATTTCCCTTTTACTTATTCTTTGATCTTATCTTAGGCCTTCTCGGATCTTTGCTATGGATATGCCTGCCCCACATTTCTTATTCTCCCTTAGGGAAGAATTCTTAAGATCCTGTGACTTCTGTCAATCCTGCAAAATCATGCCATTACTGAAAGCCTCTTGTTTATTTCCCCTAGGGTGGTACTGAATGCTCAAGTTTGCATGCTTTGTCCTAAGCACAGTCAGACTGGCCTTCTGCTCATGCTCACTAGTCATTTGTAAAGGCTGCTTTCACCCCCAGTGGAAGTGTGCACAGGGAGCTAGCCATTAGGTGATGGGGGCAGTATATGAGTGAGAGAAACAAAATGTTGGAAGGGTCCATGGCCAGCTGAGGAAATCCATAAGCAAGTTTCTCAGTGGCTCCTGAAAAGGCTTTCTGATGAGAATCCACAAAATAGTTAAGAGGTCCAAGTCCTTTTGAGGCCCTCCAGAAGCCCAGGCTGCTATTTCCCCAAACCTTTAAAATCCTCATTTGTACAGCATCTCTCAGTGTTCTGTATGCTGTGAAAAAGTAGTGGGTCTTTTTGGCATCATCCTGCATGGTTAAGGAAGCTAGATACCCACTCATATGCTCTTACTATCCTATGGGAGAAATCATTGCCAGGGATCTTTCTTGACACTGAACTCTGATGTTTTGTGGGAGAGGTGATGCTGATAATGTAAAAATATTTCTCACCATCTTCAATGCTTCCAATCTTGGATTTTTCTTTTTCTCTTTTTTTTTCTTAGCTCCAGTGGTGTGCTAGAACTTCTTTACTGGACTCTCAGATTTCCACAAAGGCACTCTCATCCATGAGTGATTGTCAGAACTGGTGTTCTTTGAGGGAAAGATGGTAGAAAGCTCATTTGAAGATATTATTCTCCTGCATAAGTGAACATTTTATGAACTGAGAGTCATTGAAGACTGGTGGTTTTCACACAGTTATTAAGTGGCAAAATTGTGAATTAATTTTAAATTTGTTTGCCTAGAAAGGCCAGGTTCTTTCCAAATCTCTTTTCAAAATCATCTGGTGCAAATTAGCACATGGGATATTCCCAAATTCAGACACACTGTATGACTGTACTCACACAATCAAATTGTCTTCTCAGGATTCTGTTTGTACAATGCAGGGATTATCTAGGAGTATCACTTTTCTCATTTAATCTAGCCAGTATTCTGACCACCTGACTATTATCTATAAGAACAGAGGTGAGTGAAAGTCATTTTCCTTTTAGATGAAGTTAGGAACTTCTGAAATGTAAACTCAAAAGACAAGTTTGGAAATCATTTAGAGATTTTCCCCTGACTGTCTCCATTAAATGAACTCTCCCCCTGACCCAAATGCTAGAAATGCTAAAAGCACTAAATTTAATTCTAGCCCATTTTTGTTATTCTGCATATAAATGATTTTATTTAAAAGCCACATAAAAAGGAATTATAAAACTTTGTGGAAATATTTAAACTAAAATGTTAAGGCAGTAGCCCTTTTTTAGAATTTATCAGGTTGCTCATATTCACCCAAACTTCACCCAAAGATCTAGATGAATAGAGTTTATCAAAAGCATCTTTGCATTTTTCTAAAAAATGGAAGAAGTGCAACACACATCTTCAAGAGACATTGCTATTTCTATATTTAAAAATTGCCACATATACTGATGAAGAAAAAAAGGGAAAAAGATACAGGAAAGAATATGAGCCAAAGAATAATCCCCTGATCCTCAGTTTGGCACTAAGAGATCTTAATCTTGTTTGAGGATATTATATCCATTCATTACTGCAAAATAAAATTGGTTCTTTGGAAAAATGAATTGTGCACAGAGATTTGACAATCCTATTCAACATAAAGAGGAAGTGTTTACTAGACCAGTTGTGGTCTTCCCAAAAGAACTGAGAGAAATAGTGTGAAATTTTAAATACTTCTTTGGACTATTTCCCAAAGAAAAGGAAAGAGGACATCTCTTCATTTCAAAATAGTGCCTGTTCTTAGCACAACCTAAAATGGCAGTAAATATTTCACAGAAGCCACTGGGATGTAAGATGTTGACATGAGAAAAGGTATAGTACTTCTGCCCATGGAGACAGGTTTAAATCAGCAGAACACATGGGCCAATGAAATAGTACTTTCAGACATTATTCAAACATTTCCATAAACCAAATGGTAAGTCCTGTATTATTGAATTTACAATACGAGAAAAATAATAGATAGAAAGAATACAGTTGAGACTTTTACATTTTCCTTAAAGACAACGTATTTATACTTTAACTTGGGCTGTTTGTGCATTTGAATAAAATAGACGGGAAAGTGAGAGAGGAACAACTAAAATTTTGCCATTTTTGTGCTTAGAAAGCACCAACAGGAAACTAATACACCAAGAAAACCTGAGGAGAAAAAAAAAAAGAGCGAATAATAAAAGTAAGGCAAATAATAGATGAGCCATGGGAAGAACAAACACATGGACACACAAACACACCAAAAGAAGGTATGACATGTGATTACAGAAAGGAAAACCATTCAAAAATATGAGAAAGAAAGGAATATAACAATAACAATGAGAAGGAAAGGAAAACAACAATAACAACAACAAAATAAGAGTAAACAAAGAAGCAAGGGAAGATTCTTCTCCCTCCCACAATAATTATCATATGTTTAAATATATAGGAAATATTCTTTCTCCAACTCTGAGTTGTGAACTTTCAAAACTTCACATAGAACTACATATTCCATTCAAAAGGCAAATAAGAAAACTTGTGTTTCGGGGCACCTGTGCCGGGAGCCGGCCCCGGCAACAGTCGATCAGGGTTCCCCGAAGGTGGTGACAGAGTCGGCGATAAAATGAGGAGACGGGACGCGAGGAGTGGCGTGGGGATCTCCTCTCCTGAAAACTGCGTCTTCAGGGTTCTTTATTTAAGGCTTTTTAGTTACATCAATCTAGCTTTAGGCAAACAGTTGGTTCTTTCCATCTTGCTCTCTCCGCTTCTGTTTCTCTTGCTTTCTCTCCGCTTCTCTGGTTCTGTTTCTCTTTCTGCTTCTCTGTGTCTGTTGCTCTCTTTTTCTCTCTCAATCTCTGTCTCTCTCTGTGTGTCTGTTTCTGTCTGTGCTTCTCTCCGCTTTGTCTCTCTCACTTTGTCTCTGTCTCAGTCTCTTGCTTTGCAGGCTCTCAGCCTTTGCCTCAGTCTCTCTTTCTGTCTATCTCTTGCTCTGCTCTCTCTTTCTTCGCTCTCTCTGCCTTTGCCTCTCTCTGCACAGGCTGTCTTTCTCTCTCAGTCTCTCAGTCTTTTTCTCTCTGTCTCTGTCTCCATCTCTCAGTCTCTCTGGACTATCAAGAGTCCCAGTCTTTTATTATTCCCAAGTGAGGAGGTTGGGTGGTGCAGTTAAATCTTTAACTGCTTTTGCACCCACCCTAGACAGGATTAGTATTGTTACTGCAAGGTACAGAGTGATTGCTTAAACTCACAGAAGTTGAGACCATTGAGGCAGAGGGATCAAGGAATACAGATAACAGTTACAGAGATATGATGACCAGGAGGAGGATTAAATGGAACTATGTCTTGGATAAGCACACCAAGGACATATTGCCCTGGCCCACAGGATAAGTGGCTTTCTGGATTCTAGGTGGGGAAAGCCCAGAGGGGCTTTCATTCACATTCACGAGTACCTCCACCAAAATTCCTGGTGGCTTGGGCGTGGCAGGAGGGGCGGATCACACACCGCCCCCAACACACCCGGGTGGCTCAGTCGTTGAGCGTCTGCCTTTGGCTCAGGTCATGATCCTGGAGTCCTGGGATTGAGCCCCACCTCAGGCTCCCTGCTCAGCAGAAGGCCTGCTTCTCCCTCTCTCACTCTCCCTGCTTGTGTTCCCTCTCTAGCTATGTTTCTCTGCCAAATAAATAAAATCTTAAAAAAAAAAAAAAAAAAAAAGGAAAACTTGTGTTTCAAATTCAAAGGAAGACCTAAAGGGGTATTTCTTCATTTCAAAAAATACTTAAGTCTTCCAAATTTGCAGGAGATAGTTAAGTCTGCTTAGGTCTCTTTACCTCTTTCACTTCAAAATTTTTTGTTAGAATGATCAATTTTCTGACCCTTTGCCCAGAAAAACAAAGTGTTGCGAGTGGAAAGCACTGTCAAATAAACATAATCATGGAATGCTGCTTTGGATCCTTCTGACACAGAAGCTACACAAATTTATTTTGCAGGTATGTTTTAATCTGTTTATAATTATAATTGAAAATTGCAGGGATTTACTTAAAAGCAGCCCATTGAGCAGAACTTGTCTTATAACAGAACTAGTTTTAAATGGACAACTGTGTACTTTAGAGTTATTACCAGCCTTTGGCCAGTACACAACATACATGGGATCACTAGCATATACAGAAGAATTTTTTTTTTAAAGATTTTATTTACTTATTTGGCAGAGAGACAGCGAGAGAGGGAACACATGCAGGGGAGTGGGAAAGGGAGAGCAGGCTTCCCACTGAGCAGAGAGCCCAATGTAGGGCTCCATCCCAGGACCCTGGGATCATGACTTGAGCTGAAGACAGATGCTTAATGACTGAGCTACCTAGGTGCCCTGATATACTGAAGATTTTTTTTTTAAGATTTTATTATTTATTTGACAGAGAAAAACACAGCCAGAGGGGGAGCACAAGCAGGGGGAATGAGAGAGGGAGAAGCAGGCTTCTTCCCGCCGAGCAGGGAGCCCGATGTGGGACTCGATCCCGGGTCTCCGGGATCATGACCTGAGCCGAAGGCAGTCGCTTAACCAACTGAGCCACCCAGGCGCCCCTATTGAAGATTTTTAAGACTTGAATTACTATCACTTACTATGTGGAAGAACTGTGATAGCAACTAAGGCAAAATGAATGAATATAAGCACAATAAATCTCTGATCTCAAGGCATTTAAAATCTAATATTTTACTCACAATAAAAATATACTATATTTTTATTTTATGGGTTGAGATGTGGAAATAGATTGAAAAGAAGAAATGGTAATGTTTTGTTGCTTACCAATTGGAAATGTTCTATGAAATGCTAGTTGTGGTATGTGGTGGATCTTTGACCCCTAAAGACTTTAAACCTTAGTTCCCTCAAGCGTGAAACAGCTCTTCGTTAGTATTTGTCTCAGAGAATTGTCTAGTTTGCTTGACATAATGTATGTAAAACATTTGTCACAGTGGCTTTATCATATTAGGTGCTTAGTAAATAGTGGTATGTATGGTAACTATTTTAAGTTATGAATGTAAACCTCTAACATAAATACCTATATATAAAGATTAATCTGATATATTAATTTTAGGGGTAGTTTGATTTCATTTTGGTAGACTTACTACCATTTAAAAAGGAAGAGTGTACCTATTGAAAAAATAAAAGGTGAAATAGATTTAAAACAAGTTTCCCTGTCAGGTATTTTAAATATTTTAACATTTTGAATGTAAGACTTAAGCTGAAAATTCTGATTTGAGCTCATTTCTATTAACTACAACTGTTGTCTTGGAGAACAAAACTTTCACAGAATAAGATCACTTTTTTTAAGACTTTCCTTTAAAAGGCATTAATAAAATAAGATCATTTATTTAAAATCCAGTGTCTAATAAATAGCACTTTAAAACAAATCCAGTACAATATATTTTTTTCCTTTCAAGATTTTATAAAATTCAAATCAGTTAAAATACAGTGTAGTATTAGTTTCAGGGGTAAAGTTTCATGATTCATCACTTGCATATAACACTCAGTGTTCATTACAAGTGCTCCCCTTTATGACCTTCACCCATGTACCCCATCTCCTTGCCCTCCAGCAATCCTCTGTTCCCTACAGTTAAGAGTCTTATCTTTTGTCTCCCTCTCTGTTTTTATTTTAGTTTATTTTCCCTTCCCCTGTTCATCTGTTGTGTTTCTTAAATTCCACATAGAAGTGAAATCTTATGATATTTATCTTTCTCTGACAATTTCACTTAGCAAAATACATTCTAGTTCTATCCACATTATATACTCTCTAGCTCTATTTTGGCATTTGCAACAACAGGGATATAAAGGAGTTTTCCTCACAAACTTGTCCAATTATTTCTTTTTTTCTCTATTTTTCCATTACAATTTCATTTAGACAGTTCTTCGAATGCTTCACTTGAATTTTGATTTTTTTCTAAGTAACTCTACTCTAGCCTGATACATTTTTGCATAAGAAGATTTGATGAACAGAAGTATCTAGATATTATTTTAGGTTTTCCTTAGCAAATAATTCAAAATGGCCACCAGAGTAAGCATTCTCCACATAACTAGACACATAAAATTTCTTAATAAAACCACATGATGGCTGACAAAGAAAGACTGCAATGTTACTTTTTTTGCTTAGTATTTCAGATGGGTACTAAAAGGCACAGCCACCTTCTAAGGCAATTCTGTTGCACACCAACAACTAAATCAGCACAAGCTATTTGTATGTCTTCTTTGGAGAAGTGTCTGGCCATGTCTTCTTTCCCACGTAAGTATTCATGTCTGTTACCATTATAGATCTATAAATATTTACAATATCTTCATATGAAAACCTAGTCAGCACTTTAGTTTTCTATACAGAGAAGTAAAGTGGCAAAGGATGGTTCATATCATCTTAATTGTTCTCATTTTTTTCATTGCACTTTTATTGCATAGCTATCATTTTTTTTGGTCTCATACTTCATCAGTTATAAAAGCAAAAGTCATACATTTTCAACCATGAGGGTATAATCTTAAAATAATAAAATGCCCAGTCCCTACTGACAAAAAATAAATCTCCTTTCTCTTATATAAAATGTATTTTTTCTGGGTACATTTTGACTTTTATATATGACTAGTAGAGGTCCCTGGGTAGGTAGAAATGTAAGAATAAACTAATATAGATGTTCTAGTAATGCTTTTGAAGTCATACAATAGCAGACAATTAAGATTTTACCACAAGATGTTAGATTTGATCATTACTTTTGAAAAGGTAGTCGGAAGTACCAAAATTTAACTTAGAGCTGCCTGGGTGGCTCAGAGTGTTGAGCCTCTGCCTTCGGCTCAGGTCATGATCTCAGGGTCCTGGGATGGAGTTTTGTATCTGGCTCTTGCTCAGCGGGGAGCCTGCTTCCCCCTCTTTCTGTGCCTGCCTCTCTGCCTACTTGTGATCTCTTTCTATGTCAAATAAATAAATAAAATCTTAAAAAAAAGTTAACTTAATTTTATTTTCTAAAGTAAGGCTAGGGACAGGGAGAAACACATTTCATTGAGATAAAAGAATATTTGATAAAATACAGATAATTTTTTTAATAATTTATTTTTTCAGTGTTCCAAGATTCATTGTTTATTCACCACACCCAGTGCTCCATGCAATACATGCCCTCTGTAATACCCACCACCAGGCTGACCCATCCTCCCACCCCCTCCCTTCTAAAACCCTCAGTTTGTTTCCCCAAGTCCACAGTCTCTAATGCTTCATGTCTCCCTCTGATTTACCCTAATTCACATTTCCATTCCTTCTCTTAATGTTCTCCACATTACTCCTTAAGCTCTATAAGTGAAACTATATAATTGACATTCTCTGCTTGACTTATTTCACTCAGTATCATCTCCTCCAGTACCATCCATGTTGCTACAAAAGTTGGGTATTCATTCTTTCTGATGGAGGCATAATATTCTATTGTGTATATGGACCATATCTTTTTTATCCATTTGTCTGTTGAAGGGCATCTTGGCTCTTCCCCAGTTTGATGACTGAGGCCATTATTGCTATGAACATAGTGTTACATACAGCTCTTCTTTTCACTACATCTGTATCTTTGGGGTAAATACCCAGTAGTACAAGTGCGGGGTCATAGGGTAGCTGTGTTTTTAATTTGTTAAGGAATCTCCACACTGTTATCCAGTGCATGGAATGCACCAACTTGCATTCCTACCAATAGTGTAAGAAGGTTCTCCTTTCTCCACATCCTCTCCAACACTTGTTGTTTCCTGTCACTTTTGGCCATTCTAACTGGTGTAAGGTGGTATCTCAATGTGGTTTTGATTTGAATTTCCCTGATGGCTAATGATAATGAGCATTTTTATATGTGTCTGTAAGCTATTTGTATGTCTTCTTTGGAGAAGTGTCTGGCCATGTCTTCTGCTCATTTTTTGACATGATTATCCTTTTTGGGGAGTATTGAGTAAAGAACTCCTCAGACAATTTTTATAATGAAACTTACTATTTCTTCTAAGTGTTACTTAGGATTTTTAGGGAAAATGTTAGCAAGGTCTTTGTTTTTCCTTCCTTGAATGGGGATCTTACATCCATCTCTATAAATAGATCACTTCTAAAAAAATTCTTAATAAAACATATTTTTTTTACTTTATACTTGAAATACTTCTGTTCATATAGAACACATAATAGGATAAGTACAAAGCAGAGCCATAATTTAAAAGAACTTTATCACCTAATAGACACAGATAAAAGGTTTAATACTATTGGTTTAATATAGATTTGGCATTCCAAATAGCACAAAATGTTATAAGGCTATATACTATAGTATGCCGAGAATGCACCCCTTTCCCCCAAATAAAAATCAGGCTCTGATCCCTGAAACCAGTGAATGTTATCTTATTTAAAAAAGGGTCTTTAAAAACACAGTAAATGTAAGGATCTTAAAGTAGAGAAAATGGCCTGGATCACTTGGGTGAGGTCGAAATACAATCATTATGTGCTTTTATAAGAGGAAGGCAGAGAGAGATTTTACATATACAAAGAGAAGGCATTGTTACCTATCCACTGAGGCAAAGATTAGACTGATACTGCTATTAGAAGTTGGAAAAGATGAGGAATAGATTCTCTCCTAGTACCTTTGGAGGCAGCGTGGCATTTCAGGCTGATGGTCTTTGGAATGGTAAGATAATAATTTGTTTAAGCCACCACATTAATGGCAATTTGCATGTTTGTTTTTAAAGATTTTATTTACTTGAGAGAGAGACAGAGTGTGAGCACATGAGTAGGGGGAGGAGCACAGGGAGGGAGAAGCAGACTCCCCACTGAGTACAGAGACAGGCTCAACTAGAGGTGTAGGTGGATGTGGGGCTCAATGCCCTGAGCTTGAGGGTGGGGCTTGATGGCTTCATCCCAGGACCCTGATATCATGACCTGAGCCAAAGTCAGATGGTTAACTAACTGAGCCACCCAGGTGCCCCACATCAATGATAATTTATAACAGCTACAGAAAACTAACTAACACACACACACACACACACACACACACAGACAAAAAGCATGAGTGCACATACAACACTGAAGCATGAATGGCTGCTCTATTTTAGATACTATATTCAGAAAATTCAGAGAATTCAAAGAAGCACAATATCAAAAACTCTATATTTTAATATGTAACTTTAAAATTATCCAATTTTTAATATTCAAGAAACTATATAAGTCTAGAAATGGATTAGTTCATAAAAAATAAACCCACTTTTTCGTTAATTTATTAGAAAACTAACTTTTATGACTATTTCCATTGTTATAATTTGCTCATTGTTTTCTTGTCTGGGAGAGGATTACATAAAATCAATGAAGTGTTTGTTTTAGTTGCCAAAAGCCTAATGTGAGGGAATAAAATCTACTTAGCATGAAGTTGGTCCTTTTTACAATAAGGAGCTTTTATATTTAAGCCCTTTTATGTGCCAATGAAAGGAAAATCTGGTCCCTGGGAAGAAAACAATGGGCTTTTATTTCTAAATAATTGTTATGAAATATGACAGTAGTCAACACAGAAAACTAAATAAAAGGTTTTCTTGAATCAAATACATGGAGAAATATATTTTGATAAATTAAAAATCATCAAAAAACCCCTGAAACACATTGTTAAAAAAGAGGTCTTCATGCTTATTTACCAGTTAAATTTTGTAAATACAATTCAGACAATTTGAAATCAAGTCTTTAACTTTAAATTTCTTTTATGAGAGAGTAAACAAAACAAAAAAGCTCCAATATGTTTGATAACATATTGTGGCATACTAAATAGAGGTTACCAAGATAACAGACCATCAATAAATATCTATATCTTTAGTAGTAGGAAATCAAAAAAAGCATATTATGTGTTGAACTGTAAAGTTGGCAAAAAGTCCCCAAGATTACCCTCACTTCTGACACCAATTGCCACTCTGGGGGTCCCCAAGACCACCCTGTTTTGATAATTAAGAATTCACAGAGAAATAGGACGGAGTCAAGATGGCGGAAGGCCAGGTGACCACATTTCGGGGAGTTCCCTGAAGAGAGCTGAATTCCAGCAAAAAAAAAACCACTACAAGACCACTGTGAACACCCATGAAACCAGCCTGAAATGTGATATTTCCCACTTCTGGACCGCCACGAGAGACAAAGAACATCGGCAAAAAGGTAGAAACAAATAAGAGGGTCTGGAGGCTTGCCCCCAGAGACAGGGGAGTGGGGGAGGAAGTCCACAGAGCTGAAACATTGAAAACAAATACCCCAAAACGAAAGTGCTCTGTGAGTGAGGAATAACAGCAGATTATGGACTGAATCGGAGCTAGACAGAAACAGGAACACAGTGGAGCCTGGGGCAAGGCAAGGAGACTTTTTAAAATTTTTTTTCTTTTCCCGCTGCCCGGCGCCCCCGTGCGCCGCCGCCACCGGAGCCGCCGCAGCTGCCCCGAAAGCAGCGGGCGTGGATTCTATTTTTACGCCACTGCCCTTCTCTCCCGTTTCTCTCCACACCGTGGGCCGGGCGCAGAACCCCCCAGGGAAGGCGTTTTTACAGACTTGCATGGGACCAGAGAGGCCGCGGGTCCCAGGGCACAAAGTCGCGTGATCCAAAAGGAGTTGTAGCTTTGAGGTGTGGGAGTGAAACTACAAGTGGGTGTGGGGGCAGAAATCAATACAACGTCTACACCAGCCCGGCTGTGACAGACTGCCAACCGGGAGGCTGGAAAGAACCCCTCCCTGTGTAGAGGCTCTCTCTGGGAGGGAGGTCTGGGCGCAGACATCTTGCTCCGACCTGACTTCCTCAACAGCTGAAAAAAGACATAAAAAACAATGCTCTGCTACCAGAGAATTGTAACCTGATAACCTGGTTACCATTGATACCAACCTCTAGCAAGGGGGCCGAGAGACTCAGCCTAGGTAGAAGGACTGAACGGAATGGCATGCCCTGCCCCCAGAAAGCAAGCCAGAAGCTCAGGAAAACAACATTCAAATGCAAAACCCCAAATCTGGGGAAAGGCAATTTATTAAACTCCTGGCACTGACTACAAGTACCAAAAGCCCTACAACTCACTGATACAGTTTTCCACCTCATTTACTTTTTTTTTTATTGTTACTAAAATTTTTTTCCAGTGTTTCAAGATTCATTCCCTCATTTACTTTTTTTAAACTTTTTTCTATTTTTACTTTTAAAGCTTCCACTTTAAGCTTAAAAATACATTCTCACGGTTTTTCTTCTTTCAATTTTTAGCCCCCTTCTTATCACAACGTGATACCCAAACAACACCCCATAACTTTTTTTTCTTCTTTTTTTCTTTTTTTTCTTTTTTACCCTGAAATTTTTTCAAACACACTCCTGTATTTTCTGCTTTTGTTGTTGCCTCTTGTTTCCCTGTTCGCTCTCTCTGTTTTTCCCTTTCCTCTCTCCTTTTTCCTTTATTCTCTATTTTACGTGTACATGTAGATACAAGCTTCAAGTCAATCCCACATCCCTATTCAATACTACCCCATATATACAACCAGTTCTAATCCCCCTATATCTTTTGAAAGTGGACTCCTCCAACAATAACAACAAGACAAACTCAGGAGCGTCTGAAACGCATTCCGTGCCCACAAGGAGTGTCTGCCCTCACCTTCCCATTCTAGTTTGTCAGTGTGTCTGTGTAATTGTCTTTGCTTTTATATTATATAAATACTGGTCTTGGGGGTCACATAGGTTGGGCTTCACTTTTTGATCTCTTCATTTACCCTTGATAACCCTTTTCTTTACTCTGTAACAGTTTTGTACCATATAAATCCTATCACCGGGCCCCACTCTGGCAGGGGTTTCTTTTCTTGCTTCTTCTCTTCCGTTTTCTTTTTTCTTTCTCCTCCCTTTTTGGTGGTGAACTCTGGTTGCTCCAAAACCTTCCAACGACCAGTCCACCTAGACAGTGGCTGATATATCTAGCCATATATCCCCTCAACCACTCCTCGCCACAATGACTCGGAGAAGGAACACTCAACAGAAGAACCCCGAGACTGCAACCTCGGTCACAGAATTACTGGAAATGAACATAAACAATATGACAGATATGGAATTCAGGGCAGCAATAGTCCAAGCAATAGTCAATTTAGAAAAGAACATTAGTCTCAAAGTGGAAGCCATAGTAACAGAAGCGAAAGCTGAGGTTAGAAAGACTGTAGATGAGATGCAATCTAATTTAAATATGCTAACAGCGAGAGTAAGTGAAGCTGAAGATTGTATCAGTGATTTAGAAGACAGATGGATTAAGAAGGAGGAGCAAGAGAAGTCTTGGAGCAAACAACTAAAATCCCAAGAAAACAGAAGAAGGGAAATGAATGATGCCATGAAACGCTCCAATATCAGAATTATTGGAATCCCTGAAGGAATTGAGAGAGAGAGAAACCTAGAAAATATTGTTGAACAAATCATGGATGAAAATTTCCCAAATCTGAGGAATGAAACCAATGTTCATGTCCTAGAAGTAGAGAGGACACCCCCCAAGATCAATGAGGCCAGAAAAACTTCCAGGCACATAATAGTAAAATTCTTGAATCATAAAACCAAAGAATATGTCTTAAGGGCAGCTAGGAGAAAGCGATCCCTTACCTATAGAGGGAGGACCATCAGAAAAATGTCAGACCTTTCCACAGAAACCTGGCAAGCGAGAAAGGGCTGGCAAGACATATTCAGGAAGTTACATGACAAAAATATGCAACCAAGGATAATGTATCCAGCAAGGTTGACTTTCAAAATGGAAGGAGAAATAAAGAGCTCCCAAGACCGCCAGTACTAAAAGATTATGCAATCACCAAGCCAGCACTACAAGAAATACTAAGAGGGGTTCTTTAGAGGAGAAATGAACCAAAGAATGACACAAAACAGAAATATACAGAGGTAACTTATAGAAACATGAACTCCATAGGCAACATGATGTCAATACAAACATATCTATCAATAATCACCCTCAATGTGAACGGCCTAAATGCTCCAATAAAAGACACAGGGTTGCAGACTGGATAAAACGACAGGACCCATCCATATGCTATCTACAAGAGACCCATCTTGAATCGAAAGACACTTCCAGATTGAAAGTGAGGGGATGGAAGACCATCTTTCACGCCAATGGACCCCAAAAGAAAGCCGGGGTAGCAATTCTCATATCAGGCAAATTGGATTTTAGTCTAAAGACTGTAGTCAAAGACACAGCAGGACACTCCATCATTCTTAAAGGGTCTATACATCAAGAAGATCTAACATGGTAAATATTTATGCCCCTAACATGGGAGCAGCCAACTACATAAGCCAACTGTTAAACAAAATAAAGAATCATATTGATGCCAATACACTAATCGTAGGAGATCTTAACACACCACTCTCAGCAATGGACAGATCATCTAAACAGAAAATCAAGAAAGAATCAAGAGCCTTGAATGACACATTGGACCAGCTGGATCTCATAGATATATTCAGAACATTTCACCCTAAAACAGCAGAATACTCATTCTTCTCAAGTGCACATGGAAGTTTCTCCAGAATAGACCACATACTAGGTCACAAATCAGGGCTCAACCGATACCAGAAGATTGAAATTATTCCCTGCATATTTTCTGACCTCAATGCCGTGAAACTCTGGAACTCAACTACCATAAAAATTCAGGAGAAAATCAAACACTTGGAAGCTAAAGACGATCCTGCTCAAGAATATGTGGATCAACCAAGAAATCAAAGAAGAACTGAAACACTTCATGGAAACCAATGAGAATGAAGATACATCGATCCAAAACCCATGGGATACAGCAAAGGCAGTCCTAAGGGGGAAATTCATAGCCATCCAAGCCTCACTCAAAAAAATTGAAAAATCCCGAATACACCAACTCTCATTACACATTAAAGAACTGGAAAATCAACAAAAAATTAAACCAACCCCCCCACCCAAGGCGGGAAATAATAAGGATTAGAGCAGAGATGAATGAATCAGAAACTAGAGTTACAGTAGAACGCAACAACAACTAGAAGCTGGTTCTTTGAAAGAATCAATAAGATCGATAAACTATTGGCCACACTAACCCAGAAGAAAAGGGAGAAGACCCAAATTAACAAAATCATGAATTAAAGGGGAGAGATCATGACTAACACCAAGGAAATAGAAACAATCATCAAAATTACTATCAACAATTATATGCCAATATGTTTAACAACCTAGAAGAGATGGATACATTCCTAGAAACCTATAAGCTCCCAAGACTGAAACAGGAAGACATTGACGATCTGAATATACCTATATCTAGTAACGAGATCGAAGCAGTGACCAAAAACCTCCCCAAAAAGAAGAGTCCAGGCCCAGATGGATTCCCTGGGGAATTCTACCAAACATTCAAAG
>PITA01026399.1:0-22671 GCA_004023965.1 Spilogale gracilis
TGCCACCAGGACCATTCACCCATTCTTTCATGCAGCAGAATTTAGGAAGCGCCCGGTGACCGCCGCCATGTTCACCCAGCCTCCCCATTTGGGGTTTTGCATTGGAGTGTTGTCTTCCTGAGCTTCTGGCTTGCCCTCTGGGGGCGGGGTCTGCGGGGCTGTTTTCGGTCTCTTCTACCTGGGCTGCGTCTCTCCGCCCTCTTGCTAGAGGCTGGTCTCCATGGTAACCAACTCATGAGGTTACAATTCTCTGGTAGCGGAGCGTTGTTCTTTTGCGTCTTTTTTCAGCAGTTGAGGAAGTCAGGTCGGAGCAAGATGTCTGCGCCCAGACCTCCCTCTCAGAGCGAGCCTCTACAGAAGGAGGGGCTCTTTCCAGCCTCCTGGTTGGCAGCCTGTCACAGCCGGGCTAGTGCAGACGTTGTATTGATTTCTGCCCCCGCCCCCGCTTGTCGCTTCACTCCCGCACCTCAAAGCCACATCTCCTTTTGGATCGCGCGACCTTGTCTGTGCCCCGGGACCCGCGGCCTCTCTGGTCCCACACAAGTCTGTAAAATCGCCTTCCCTGGGGGGGTCTGCACGGCCCACGGGGTGGAGAGAAACGGGAGAGAAGGTCAGCGGCGGAAAAATAGAATCCATGCCCGCCCCTCTCGCAGCAGCTGCGGGGGTGGCGGCGGCGGCGGCAATGGCGGCGGCGCTGGCGCCAGCAGCGGAAAAAAAAAAAATTAAAAATTAAAAAGTCTCCTTGCCTTCCCGCGGGCTCTGCTGTGTTCCCGTTTCTGTCTCGCCCCGATTCAGGCCGTAATCTGCTGTTGTTCCTCACTCACAGAGCACTTTCGTTTTGGGGAGTTTGTTTTCAATGGTTCAGCTCTGCGGGCTTCCTCCCCCACTCCCCTGTCTCTGGGGGCAAGCCTCTATCCCTCTTACTTGTTTCTACCTTTTTGCCGATGGTCCTTGTCTCCCATGGTGATCCAAAAGTGCGAAATATCACATTTCAGGCTGATTTCATGGGTGTTCACGGTGGTCCTGTAGTGTTTTTTTCGCTGGAATTCAGCTTTCTTCAGGGAACTCCCCGACATGCGGTCACCTGGCCTTCCGCCATCTTGAACTCCAGCCACTTTTCCATATTTTAAATGGCCTTAATGTTTATTTAGCTTATCCATTTCTTCTTTAGTGACCTTTGGTAGTTTATATCTTTCAATTTGTTCATTTTGTCTAAGTGGTCTAATTTTTTGGCATATAGTAATTCATAATATTTATTATCCTTTTAATATCCATAAATTCTTCAGTTATATGTATACACTTACATTTTCTCTTGCTTTTCCTGATAAGTCTGGCTAGAGGTTTATCAATTTTATTGATTATAAAGAATGAGCTTTAGGGTTAATTTATGCTCTCTGTTGTTTTCTGTATCCTGTTTTACTGTTTTCTACTATAGTATTTATCATTTCCTGTCTTTTGCCTACTTTGGGTTTAATTTACCTTCATTCTTCCTTCATTTGTTAAAATGGAAGCTGGGGTCATGGATTTGAGGCTTCTTTTCTTTTCTTTTTTTAAATAACTGCTTGATTTTTCCCCCCTTCATTTACCAGTTTTCTTTCTTTCTTTTTTTTAAAAGATTTTATTTATTCATTTGAGAGAAGAGTGAAAAGAGAGAGAGAGAACATGCAAACACACGTGCTCGATCATGGGGGAGGGGCAGAGGGAGTGGGAACCTGGGGAGGGGCTCTATCCCAGTTCCTTGAGATCATGACTTGAACCAAAGGTGTTTAATTGACCAAAACACCCAGGTGCCCCCTTTACTTGGTTCTAATAAAGGAATTTAGTACTGCCAGTTTCCTTCAAAGTACCACACAGGCAGATTGCCACTAATTTTTAATGTGTTATATTTTCATTTTTATTCAACTCAAAGTGCTTTTAATTTCCTTTTTGCTTCTTCTTTGACCCATATGTTATTTATTTTTAATTTTTTCTGTAACTTTGAAAGTAGTTATCTTTCTATTGTTGATTTTGACTATAATTCCATATGGAAAGAGAATATGCTATGTATGATTTTAATTCTTTTAAACTTATTGATACATGTTTAATTGTTCATATCATAATCTCACTAAGCAAATGTTCCATGTACATTTGAAAAACATGTATATTCTGCTACTGTTGAATGGATAGTTCTATGAATGTCAATTAGGTCAGGGTATCTGGGTGGCTCAGTTGGTTAAGCATCTGCCTTTGGCTCAGGTCATGATCCCAGAGTCCTGGGCTAGAGCCCCACATGAAACCCCATACTGGGCTCCCTGCTTAGCAGGGAAGGTGCTTCTCCTTCTCCCTGCTCCTGCTCTCTCAGTCTCTCTCTCTCTTTCAAATAAATAAATAAATAAAATCTTTAAAAAAATGTCTATTAGGTCAAGCTGGCTGATTATATTGTTCAAGTTTTCTGCATCTTCATGGATTTTCTGTCTGCTTGTTCTGTCAATTATTGAGAGATGTGTTCAACTCTCTGAAACTGTATGTTAACCTATTTCTCCCATCAGTTCTATCAGTTTTTGCTTTGTGTATTTTGAATCTTTGTTGTTGGGTTTGAGGACATTTAAGATTATTGTGTCTTCTTGATGAATGGGCCCATTTATCATTATGAAATGATCTTCTTTGCTTTGAAATCTACTTTGTCTGATAATCATATAGCCAGTCCATTTTTCTTCTGATGAATATTAACATGGTATATCTTTTTCTATTCTTCTGCTTTTTTTAAAAAAAAGATTTTATTTATTTATTTGACAGAGAGAGAAAGAGTGAGCAAGAGACGACAGGCAGAGGGAACTGCAGAGGGAGAGAGAGAAGTAGGCTCCTCACTGAGCAGGGATTCCCTACATGGAGCTCAATCCCTAGACCCTGGGACTGTGACCTGATCTGAAGTCAGCCGCTTAACCAACTGAACCACCCAGGTGCCCCTATTCTTTTGCTTTTAACCTATTTGTTACAGTTTTACCTATCTCTAGAGTTTTCAGAAGAATTAAATAAAATGTATTACTTATAACAGAGCACAGAACCAGTGAATATTTAGTATCTGTTAATTACTGTGACTATTTGCTATTTCTCTTTATTGAAAGCAATGAGAACATTTCCTAACATAACATGTAAACAGAAAAAAATATACTAAAAGTACATGAAAGCCAAAATAGAAATGTTTTCTTTAACCAAAAGGGGAAAAAAAAGCCTGAAGCTGTCATATGCTTACTAGCCATGTAACTTTGGGTATATTACTTAACTTTCCTGCATCTTGTTTCCTAATCAGTCAAGGATGGATAACAATGACACCTAAATTCCTATAGTTGTTGAGAAAACCTAATGTATCAGTACATTAATATTTGTAAAGTGCTTAGAACAGTGCCCAACCCAGAATAAGTGCCATATGTATGTTTGATAAAATAAAAAAACACATTTTACTTCCTCCCAGTAATTGTTCTAATGAAGTGTGGAAGAAATTCATATTCAGAAAGCCTAATCTGCAATTGTATGAAATATGCAGGTGATTTTGATGTAAATTATCAGTGATTGACACTTTGTGACACAATTTAATTCCAAGGTTTATTTAGAATATCACTAATGTGGTGCAGGTGGTACCATTGGGGGTTGGGAATGGCACTTTATAATGAAACCCCATGACTGAGCATGTAGCCTAATTTGAAGACAGATATCAAGTCTAAATTTGAGGTCCTGTGTGAATGTGAGTCCGAGCCCCCTTGTGCTAAGCCCAGGTGCCTTCAGAGAAGACAGGAGAGAAGGAGCAGGAAATTCCATTTTTTGAAAATTTCCTTTAATGTTTGAATTTGTCATTAGAACCGTAGAGTTAGGTTTTTAAATGTTACGTTTTTGTTTAGACTCCTCCTGCCCTCCAGATGGCGCCAGTTAGCTGCTATTTTCTGTACTCTAGTCCAAGTACTCTGACTTTCCCTAGAAGCCAGGCTCTGTCTTACTATGTTCTTAAAGACTGGCATGGCACATGGACATTTTATAAGAGCAGGAATATTTTGCCTTCCCTTCCCAGGAAGATGTTTATTCAGTGCTGGGAAAGGTTTACTAAGAGGAAAATAACCCAGAGCTTACACATTATGCACAGTGATAAAATCACCCACCCAACCTCCCGGAGAAATCCCTCAGTCCTCACCACAGCCTTCAGGCAGGACCACACAGACTCCACCCTCTTGTAGAGGAGAGTGAGTACAAAGAGAGAACAGTAAAGCTCAGGTTTTTGTTTAATGACTTCCAGACATCATGTATCCACTGAGAGCTGCTTTGACTCCTACCTGAGGGAGGGAGGAAGTTCTCTAGGGGCTGGCGAAAAGCCAGAAGGCTCCAGGGCCTGTCCTCCACCTAGAGAGCCCTTTGCCTTCTGGCTTCTCACCTGCAGGCCATGGATGTCCCTAAAGAGTAAAGGCCAAGCATTGTTGGGTGGGGTGGGGGTTCACCCTGTCCTAGCGATCACGTTTATTTATTAACAAACTATATAAAGAGAACTAGAATTCAATTATCTTTTTCTTTTGTTTTGCTTCTGGAGTCCCAGAATTAAATTTAAGCCACTCTCTCCAGAGAGGGAGATCTAAATCTTACCCAAATAATCAATCCCAGGAGAAATATTCAATATTTACCTTCCAAGAGGGAGTTCTTTTTGGCTAATCTGATTCCCAGATGCAAAAGCATAAGCCCGCTTGATTTGAGGTTTTCATCATAAAAGATGGAGAGCAGCTGGCTTTCATTTTCTGAACAGTATCCCTTAATAGATCTGAAGGTTAATTTTAAGTGTTCCATACTCTCCCACTATCCATACTAACCAACCTCGGCCTTTTTTTGCTTTTCGTCATGGCCTGAATGTCCAAACCCTCTTTCTAACTCTTCATCTCACTTTTAAGTTCTGGAGACCAGACTGGAATTGACATGGAAAGTGATCACTCTAACACGACCAAGGATAATTATATTTGCAAGTTGAATTCTGTTTCAACAATACAATTGTGATATCCAGTCTGATTCCCGAGGCTTTTTATGTGTCTCAACAACTAGTTCATGTTAACAATGCTCTACTGGTAGAGACAAATGTTTTCTCTAGAGAAAAAGTCATATATAGCAAATATGTCCCCAAGCTGCTACCCATTTTGAAGTCAAGCTACATGATCAAGATGTTGTTCTGGCTAAGTGTATATATAATAATTAATGTATAATAAGTCTAAAATAAACTTCAGTCCATTAACAAGATATTACTTTAGTGTTAAAAATTGTTCAGGCACCTGGATGGCTCAGTTGTTAAGTGTCTGCCTTTGGCTCAGGTCATGATCCCAGGGTTCCATGATGGAGCCCTGCATCAGGGTGTCTGCTCAGCAGGAAGCCAGATTCTCCCTCTCCCACTCCCCTGCCTGTGTTCCCTCTCTAGCTGTGTTTCTCTCTGTCAAATAAATAAATAAAATCTTTTTTAAAAATATCCAGATTATTACTCTGAGTTCTCGTATCATGTGACCACTAGAAGTAAACTTTTTTCCACATTCAGCCATGACTCATAGAAGACCTAATAGAGGATTAAAGAAATAGAGACTTATTTTTCTCACAAAACTAGGAGCCCTGAGGTGGGAAGTTATTGGTACTGGTCCAGCTACTTACGCAATGACTCCATCAAAGACCTGTATTTCCAAAGATCTGTATTCCTGCTCTGCCGTTTTTAGAGTATAGGCTTTTGTCTTCAGATGTTTTGCTTCATGATTACAACATAGCTTCTAAAGCTCCAGACTTCACCCCTGTGTTTCATCTCCATGTGGAAGCAGGTGAGAGCAGGAAAGGGGAGTGACACTGGCTGCTATTCCTCTGTTCCAGAGCAAATGCCTACCTCAAGGAGATTCAGTGTCTTCAGTGTTACAAATCAAAACTGCTAGCAAATTTAAAGTCAGTCCTGCTAGGGGCGCCTGGGTGGTTCATTCGTTAAGCATCTGCCTTGGGCTCAGGTCATGATCCCAGGATCCTGGGATTGAGCCCCACATTGGGCTCCTTGCTCAGCGGGAGCCCTGCTTCTCCCTCTCCCATTTCCTCTGCTTGTGTTTCCTCTTTTGCTGTGTCTTTCTCTCTGTCAGAGAAATAAATAAAACCTTTAAAAAAAGTCAGTCCTGTTAATAATTTATCCATACATTCATTGTTTTAATTCATTGCTGATTCAAAAGGAAGTTTTCAATATCTTTTGCCATATTTTAAAATGCATTTAATAATTGATAAGGGAGAAAATGGATGAATATATATACATCAATTGATAGATATGTCAATCATATATATAAGGCATATATATCATATATATATCAATATATATATCAATTTGTATTTTAGATTTTTTTACTTGCAAAAATATCCAGGTCACTTTGACACCGATGGGAGACAGGGAATTGAGACTATAGTAATTCCAGGCATTTTCATCTTGGTTGAGTTACCAAATATGCTGGCTGGCCTAGGACACAGACTTTTAACATTTCCCATGAAGCCAGTAGATATAAAAAGTCATGATACAGAGCCCTCCTTGAAGGAATTTCTTTTCAATTGTAAAATAGCTTAGAATGAATCAATTACAGGATGATTAGGCCCATTCTGTATTTCAGAATTTGTAGATTTCAGTGATGTAAGCCATCCATTGACATACCATAAACCAAGGTGTGCTTAGACTACAGCATATTAGAACACAGCAGCAGTTGGGGCTGGTCAGGCCCAGGGTGGCCCCAGAAAGAGATGGCTTAATGTGAGCCTCCAGCACAAACTGCAGGTCTAGATCCAAGAGACCTTGATGGGAGAAAAAGGTACTGCATGATCAAGAACAACTTAGATCATTCCCTAAGAGCAGTAAAGCACAGTATCCCAGAGCTGGGGAGTTGGTGGGGGGCACTCAGCATTCAAGACTAACATGTCAGAAAAGCTCTGAGTTGCAGAGCTGCTTTCATTCTATAAATAACATTTTGAGACTTATATCTAAGTCTCCCAGACTTGGGCATTCAGTTGCTTGCCTAAGGGATAAAATAAGTCCAGAGTCATGGTCCCATATTAAGAAATCCGGTTTGTACTAAGAACCAGAAAATCTCAAGAATTCTTTTTTACCTTTAATTATCTCAATTTTGCCAAAAAAGTTAAAAGAATCTTTTTCAAAGAATTCCTAAAGAATGTTCAGACTGGCAAGATAGCTACATGAAAGTGAACATTTACTTACCCTACAAAGAAGTAAACCTCCAGAACATGCTATCTTGTCTTGGTCAGAGCAGCTAAAAGATATCCTATCTCACTTTGCCAAAAATAATAAACACACAATTACTACTAAAGTAAAAGATTTGGAAATGGAAAAAAAAAATGTGAATTTCATCAAGAATCTTGGGAAGTTCGGACCAAATAGATACAATCTTCCAAATTTACTTTGTCTTCCAATTTAAAAAAGAGATACGTGAACTTTAAGAAAAATATGAATCTCTGCATTTTAAAGCACCAATTCACAATTTTACCAAAATCTATTAGTTCATTTTGTTCTAAAGTCAAGTCATAGATACAATCTTTCTATGGACTATGGTTATCTCTTTTTGCATATAGATGGTATCCCTTTTGCATCTATCCTAATATTTATAAGGATGAGGTAATTGATTTCTTGCACACAATAGGAAGGGATCAAATAGTATATCAGTTAGCTTTTGCTGTGTAACAAACTACCCTAAAACTCTGTGTCTCAGGGGCACCTAGGTGGCTCAGTTGGCTAAACATCTGCCTTTGGCTCTGGTCATGATGCCAAGGTCCTAGGATCAAACCCCATGTAGGACTTCCAGCTCAGTGAGGAACCTGCTTCTCCTTGTCCCTCTGCCCTTCCCTCCTGCTTGTGTTCTCTCTCTTTCTCTCAAATTAATAAAATATTTTTTAAAAATTGAAAAAAAAAAGAGTGAATAGATCAATTGCTGGTCCAAGTAAGCTGTCAATAAATTTAGCCGTTGTTACGGGGTTAGAGGAGAAGCTGGGGAGCCAGGCTAGTGCTCCTCGGTCCTTGGGCCCTGCACTGAAGCAGTGTCCAGACACGGTGGGTAATCAGAGAGGGCTAGTCATCCTGTGCACCCTGTGCTGGGGAAGGAGGAGGTAACCACAGCAGTCCTCATCAGTTACGAGGCATTATGTCATTGACGTTCACAATTCACAGGGTGGGTATTTTTCTCATTGTAGGGATGAGGTCACTGAGGCTCAGAAGTTAAGGAACTTAGTTGAGATTGGAACCCAAGATTTCATAAAGTTCTTAAAATTTTATTCTGCTGGGGAAAAGCTACAAGTAGATAAGATTTCAGTTGAATTGTAGTTTGGGAGCCCACAAATGTCCAGAATCTGCAAATGGTGTCCCTTAGACAACTTGAGAACTAAAGCAAGGAGAAGACCCGAATTCTGCGGTCCTAGGTGGAATCACACCGAGGCTCTTTTGTGTGGCTGGCAGATACGTCTCCAGGCCCCTGCAGTGCCCCCAGTGTGGCCTGAGTCAGGCCTGGAAGATCACACCCCAGGTCTCCCTCCCTCCCAGCTCAGCTGATTTGGCAGGCTGCCAGCCTAACAGCCAGAGTATTCGCAGAGGTCTGAGTTTAATAGATTTCTATTTCCTGTAGAAAACTGGTTTTCTCAGTGGCTTTGTAACGCAACCATTCTTGATCACATCAGGACTAAACCTGGCAGCCGGCGTGGCAGCTTGTGTGCAAATTATACACAATGGCAGATTGTTTGGCCTTTAGTGCAACCCAAAGCAACTTAAGGAAAAGAGAGGGAAAGACAAGAAAGAAAAGAAAGAAATCCAAACCTCATCTGTAGTTACGTAATACAGTGAAGTCCCAATTCTTTTTAAGGAAAATAGAGAATTAATGAGTCAGTTTCTCTCTCTTTCTCTCTCTGTCCTACACACACACACACACACACACACACACACACACACACACACCTCAACTACAAAACAGACAAATGCATTCCTCATTGAAGTCTCCCACCCACCTTTTTAAAATGTCTTTCCAATTTTTTTTAAGAGAGAGTTTGTGCACACGAGGGAGCAGGGAGGGTGCAGAGAGACAATCTCAAGCAGATTTCATGCCTAGGGCAGAGCCCAATCCCATGACCTTGAGATCACGGCTTAAGCCAAAGTCAAGAGTTGGTCACTTCACTGACTGCCACCCAGCTGCTCCCCGTTTTCCTCTTCTTTACTGACACATCTCACATTTTAGGAGAATTGGAAGAATGAAGATTAAGGCCTGAGGGAAAGTAGCATGTTTAAAGGATCTTAGAGACAGGAAGAGTATCAAGAGTGAGAGAGAGGGCAAATGAGAGGATGAGAACACCAACGAGTAACAAGTATCAGCCTACTAGTATAATGTTGAGGGAAGATATGAGGTTAGAAATGAATCGAGTGATCAGAGTGTCCTATTTCATTCCTGTGTTCTCAGACAAAGCATTTCACAATGAGTTCCCAGCTTCATCAATCATCTTTGCCCTGTCAACACCTGTCTTCCGTCACAAATACATGGATCTCGTAGAGCCTTAGTAGATTCCCTTAGCCCACAGGTGTTAGGCAGGCCAGCCCTCTCCTCTCCCATCTTTCAAAGCTGATTCAACCCTGTTGCACACTCATGGACTTCTTCTGAGCGAACTGGACAAACCAGTGAGTAGCTATGGGTGTTAATATGCCTTCTTATTATGTTTGCATTATTCCGATGGTCAGAAACCACATAGTTGCCATACTAGAAATTCTAAACCCCTGGGCAGGTCTGTTGGGAAGATGTTTTCTGGGTGAATGGTCACATCGCAGGGAGACCCATGATTCATCTGAAGTAGAATTGGTCTTATGGACATATATCATTACCAAGGGCAAGGGCAAAAGTTCATTGGCCGCCAGGGTGTGCTTCGAGTGTGGTATAGGGCTTATGTCAATGGCCTGAATAAATCAGAATGTACTGATTCCAATGAGGATAAGTTTTGAAGTAACTTAACATGGATTCCCGTGTAAGAAGACACCTAAATGGGAAAATGGAAAGACACAGTAAATTCAACCCCAAATAGGTTTGGATACATGGTAGAGTCAAAAGCTAGTTAGGTGGGAGATGGGGTATGGATAGGGAATGGAATAGAACTTTTAATTCAACTGAATACTTTCCCATTGAAGACCATTATGCCTCAGCATTGTGTTGGATTCAGAGTTATAGGACACCATGCTTACCACCAATATTTTAGTCTCTTTCGTTATTGGGGGTTGGGGGGTTGCAGATCACAGTGCTTATACATGAAGCAATAAAAATGGGTTCTTAACGGAGGCAGGGATGGAAAGGCAGAGAAACATAAGAATCACTTAATAAGGCTTTCTAAAAATATCCTAGATTTCATGAAGCTGAGACAGGTGGAGGTGAAAATGGCCTTGCTTGCTTTGGAAGCTTCCTAGGAGATCCAGGTGTATACCCTGCTTACCAACCACTGAATTAGACCGATACCGCCCAGCCTCACCTGACCACAGAATCACCTGCGGAGCTTGTTAAACTATGTACTTCCGGGCTCTACCACCACGAGAGTTGCCGACTTAGTCCAGCCTAGGGCACAGAAATGTGTTTTTAACAATTGCTCCAAGCAATTTATATAAATGCGTTTGAAGAATAGTTTGAACAATAGTAAATCAGATAATACTAACTTATCCAAGAAGTATTCACTGAGCAACATCTGTCATGCCGAATGCTGAAAACCACGGGAATTTGATCCTTCTGGCCCCGCAGAAGCCTATGGAGGACACAACTACGTGGTAGGTGCAACCAAGGGCTGGATGACATTTACTGATGAGAAATGGACGGAGGTTTCCATGGGTTCTGCCTGTAAGGGAGATTTGCTGACAGGCGTGAGGGTTGATCTGGGCATTGAAGGATTTGGCTCTGTGGAAGGGAAGAGGAAGGAGGGATCGTGTGTGCAGGAAGTAGGGATAAGCGTGGCGTGTTCTGAAACACAGAAGGGAGGGTGGGCATGGGAGCCGGAACGGATATCCCTTCATCAGGATCAGACCGTCATCCTGTCTGGGGGAAAGCACGAGCTGGAGGTCCGGACCGCCCGGGCTGGACTCAGCTCTGCCACGGGCTGCTGTGTGACTCGGACGCATTGTTTAGCCCACGTGTATCTCCGTTAAGTTATTGCCAAGGTGGAAACTGTAATAGGCTTTCTGGCGGCTGTGAGATCCCGGTAAGTCTACTACCTGGCATTTCACGCTTGTGCTCACTCCGTGCTTGTGCTGTTATTCCGAGGTACAGTGTTTATTGCTTACAGTGTTTTCACCAGCACAAATTCATTTGATCCCTACAACAATTTTGAGAGGTATGCATTATTGTTTATCCCGTTTTACAAATGAGAGAATTGAAGCTAACAGAGGTCAAGAAATCCAAACAAGCTAATCAGTTTGAACTCGAACCCAAGTCTCTTAACACCACATGTTCTACTCTTTCTCTTATGACATAAGGAGGGGGCCAGCTTACCCAAGAGCCCTTGAGTACCAATTTAAGAATTTAAGAAAGGCTTGATTCTGCACGTATTAGGAAGCATTTCAGCAGAGGATGGACACGTCAAAAATAGTGCTGGAAATGGAGCTACCCTATGAGCCAGCAATCACACTACTGGGCATTTACCCTAAAGATACAAATGTAGTGATCCGAAGGGGCACATGCACCTGAATGTGTATAGCAGCAATGTCCACAATAGCAAAACTAGGGAAAGAGCTTAGATGTCCATCAACAGATGAGTGGATAAAGAAGATGTGGTATATATACACAATGGAATACTATGCAGCCATAAAAAGTGAAATCTTGCCATTTGCAGTGACATGGATGGAACTAGAGGGTATTATGCTAAGCAAAATAAGTCAGTCAGAGAAAGAGAGTTATCCTAGGATCTCTCTGATATGATGAATTTGAGAGGCAAGGCAAGGGGTTGTGGGGAAAAGGGAGGGAAAAATGAAACAACGTGGGACCAGGGAGGGAGAGAAACCACAAGAGACTCTTAATCTCAGGAAACAAACTGAAGGTTGCTGCGGGGTAGGGAGGGGAGGGATGGGGTGGCTGGGTGATGGACATTGGGGAGGGTCTGTGCTATGGTGAATGCTGTGAATTGTGTAAGACTGATGATTCACAGACCTGTACCCCTGAAGCAAATAATACATTATATATTAATTTTAAAAATAGTGCTATGGAAAGCTGAGTATTTTGGTTGAGATGGAAAATGGATACCAGTGAGGGCGGGAAATGAGAAAGCAGTAACTAAGCTGTAGTGTGGGTGAACAGAGCCTCAGCTCAGTGAGGTGTGTGTGGAAGGAGGAACAGGGGCCCAGAAACTGAGAAGAAATGCACACTAACAAGCAGCAACAATTGTGGGAGAAAATGCTTGGAAGGGGACAGTCCAACATTCAACATTGTAACTGTTGTTTTCCCTTCCAATTGCTAGGATCAAAAGCTGGGAGCATTACATTCTGTTTCACTCATTCATTCCACATGCTTGAGCATTCTTTCTACGACTTTGCACAGAGCGTTAGATTTGCCAAGAGCTGCAGTCATTATTATTTATTGTTTCTCACATCAAGGGTCCAAGGTCTCAGCACTTAACTCTAGAAAGTGTATTAGAATGCCCTATGGACCTGACTGTGAGGGAAGCTTTTCAGCATCCTAAACTTAAATATCTTCCAAGTAAAAGCATTGATTGGGAAGCCTGGATAGATAAAATTAACTGCCACAATCTTTAAGATGTCTGGCTCACATCCTGGGTGAAAAGAGGAAAAAGCTTTATGGAGCCCATTAATGTCCATATTAAATGACATGAAACCGTGTTATGCTAGCCTCTTCCCCAAATCCCATCCATTCTGTTATCTGCTGTTCCCTCCTTAGTGGGGTTCGGTGTCCAAGATGCCCCCCATCACACAGCTAGGTGGGAGTCCAGTGCTGCCTGCTTCTCTGTCAAGTGAGGGGTTTGATTTCTGAAAACATTAAATTGATTGCTGAAGGTCACATAACTACTAATTGCAGAGCCAATATTCAAATAAGCTGTCCTATCTATCGCCACTGCTCTTTTAGGCTTTCTGAGAAACGAGGCATTTAAACATATTTAAAAAAAATAATAAAATGGCACAGAAATAGGTAAATAACCAAAGTTCTTTTCCCACCCCTTCTTGGAGATAATCACAGCTGCCCCTTTGGTGACCCCCTATGGGGTATCTGCTAGTGTGGAAGTGTGTGTGTGTGTGTGTGTGTGTGTGTGTGTGTGTGTGTATGTAAATTTCTATCATGCCTTCTTCCAGGAAGTAGGCTGGCTCATTCTTTTCATACCATTCTGTAACCTACCTCTTCCCCACCCCACTGCCCCCTTAAAAGTACCTCCATTTGAGTCTTCCTTGTTTGTTTTCAAAGCTGTTTTCCAAGGCACCAAAACCTATTTAACAAAATCCCTATTGATGATCATGAAGGTTGTTTTGACTTATTTTATTAAAAAAATACTTAGGCTATGTTTTGGCCTTGTCTCTTTGTGAACCAGTACTGTTATGGGAGAGATTCCTAGAAATTGAATTGTTGGAGGAAAAGGAATATCTATTTTTTATTTTGATTCAAGTAGGCATTTGAAAATGATTGTCTCAATTTCTTTCCCCGGCCCCACAAACAGAATATGATGCTATTGCCTCATATCCTCACCACCACTAAATATTACGATCATTTCAATTTTAATGAATGTGATTCATTCATCCATTCATTCATTTAATCAATACCTAAGGTACTGAGAGCCTGCCATGTGCCAGGAACCACTCTAGTTCCTGGAGTTTCCACATAACAATCAACTTTGTTTTAAAAGATAAAAAGGTACTAAATCGACTAACAAACATATACTATGTATACCGTTGGCCAGCTAGCAGTAAATGTGGAGAAAAAAATAGCTGGGAAGGGTGATAGAGATTGTAGGAAACAGGGTGAGAATTTAAATTCTTTTTTTTTTTTTTAAGATTTTATTTATCAGAGAGAGAAGGAGAGAGAGAACAAGCAGAGAGAGTGGCAGGCAAAGAGACAAGCAGGCCCCTTACGGAGCAAGGAGCTCGATGCAGGGCTCGATCCCAGGACCCTGGGATCATGACCAAGCCAAAGGCAGACGCTTAATCAACTCTTGCCACCCAGGTACCCTGGGAAGGTTAGAATTTGGTAGCCTGTGCACAGGGAAGGCCTCTCCCTCCAGAAGCTTTTGAGCAGAACCTGAATGAAATATGGGAACGAACCAAGCATTTGTCTAAGGAAAGGGCCTCCCTGGCTCCGAGCAGAGTGAATGTAACCAAAGGCCTTAGGACGGGAGCCTAGTTGGTGTGTTTGAGAACAGAGAGCAGGCCCGTGCGGCTGGAGCAGAGTGTGTGAGGTGGGGTGTGGCAGGAGGTAGTGGGGGGCTGGTCATGTAAGAGCCCCCTGAAGTCTTGGTTTTAACTCTGGATGAAAGGAAAGCCCTCAGACATGTTTTAAAGGATCCTCCAGCTGCTGGTGGTGACTAGAGTGGAGAGGCAAGGGGGGAGCTGTAAGACAAGTTTGGGAGACTAGTACAGAGCTCTGAGAGAAGCATGGGGTGGCAGAGAGCAGGTGGGGACCGGGAAGGAGGGGCCAACTAGTCAGTAACTCTGAATATAGAATTTACAGGACTTGCTGATGGTTTGGATGTAGAGTATGAGCCAACTAGGGAAGTCAAGAATGCCCACAAATCTTTCAGCCTGAACAATTCAAAAAAACAGAACTGCCATTTACCAAAACAGGGCTGATTGTGGGAGGGGCAGGTTTGTGGTTGAGGGAGAATTCATGAGTTGAGTTTTGGTCGTGGTAAGTTTGTGGAGTCAAGATGGTCTGCCACATGACCCTGGATGTTCTCTTTGGGTTGCCTGGAGAGGAGCCAGCTGGAAAGGATGGCTCCCCATCCCCCCATCAGGAGGGTCGGGGTTCCAGGTACTAGTACGACATCCCTTTTCTCTATGAAGCAAGATATAATAAAAGAAAAAGAAAGTGCTAGTTGGCCATCTAGAAGTGTGGAAGAGTGACTGAAGTGAGAGATATGGGAGATGGATTGCTATCTTACCCTCATTTGCATTCATAGTGAAGCTCAGCTCTGTGTGTGTGTGTGTGTGTGTGTGATGAGTACACAGTAGCGCTGGCCCAGACAATTCTCTGGGTTCCATCTCCTTCTAATGATCTGCTTCCAGGATTTTCAAGTGAAACTCTATAATATCACTGTTCTCTTTTAATAAAAGTATAAATTATTTATTTCAATATTTTAAGATGTCTTTACTTAGTGGTCTCCTCTGTGCTAAAAAAATTTTACTGTGTTTCACTGTATTTTGCCTTTAGTCTAGCCTGTAGTCTAGGCTAAGACTGTGGACAGCCCAGTGCTGACCAGGGACCAGCTTTTCCATTCAGCCACCAGTGACATCCTATAGAATGTGAGAGAAGGTACCTCCAGCAGCTTGTTACTGTAACGCTTGGTGGTTTGCACTGAGTCTAAATGCAGGGGCACTTGGGTATTCAACGAAGTCACTCATTCACACAGCCCTCATTTATAGAGCACTTTCTATGTATCAGGCACCAGAGAAGAAGACCTAGTTCCCATACTCAGTGGGCTCACATTTCCATCAAGGAGAAAGGCTCACGGACATAATGATAATAAAGTGAGGAAAATGCTACACAGAGAATGAAAACTGAACTGACCTTGATAGATTTTGGAAAACTTCCAATAGGAAGTAGAATAGCCAAGTCTTCAATATGACAAGAGGTTGTCAGATTCGGCGTGGGGGGAGTCTATTCCAGGTAGAAGGGACCACTTGGGTAGAGATGAGAAACTGTGTGAGTGCATGGGGAATTAACTACAGGAGTTCAAGACCCAAAATGGCAAGTAATGAGACTGAAGACTCAAACAATAGCCACCAGTGATGAAGGGCCTTCTATACAAGGTCCAGGAGCTGGATGAAGTCCAATCTTCCACTGGGAAGCCAGTGAAGAATTTGGATATGACAGGGGCAGGTCAGCCTTTCCTGGCGGTTACTAGACTTAACATTATTTAAAGAGAACACATTGATGCCTTGCCTGTTCGTATTATATATGAAAAGCAGAATGATACTGCCACTCAATCAAAGAACTTAGAGTCCAACTCCTTTTCCTATTTGCCATATGAACTTGGGCTAGTCAACAGTTCTGAACCACAATTTCTTCATCTTTAAAACTGGGAGAGGGCGCCTGGGTGGCTCAGTGGGTTAAAGCCTCTGCTTTTGGCTCAGGTCATGAGCTCAGGGTCCTGGGATCGAGGCCCGCATTGGGCTCTCTGCTCGGCAGGGATCCTGCTTCCTCCTCTCTCTCTGCCTGCCTCTCTGCCTACTTGTGATCTCTCTCTCTGTCAAATAAATAAATAAATAAATAAATAAATAAATAAATAAATCTTTAAAACTGGAATAATAATCTTCATATACTTTATGACATTTTTGTGGGGTTCAAATGAATAATAATGTACATGAAAGCCTTTTGTAAACCATTAAAGTACAATTCAAATGAAACTTACCATATTTCCTCAATACACGATACTCCATAAAAGCAACTTTCATACAGTCCCGTATCTCAACACTGTGGGTATATGCCTTAGTGTTTTCTGTTATGCTATGAGATCCTAGGAGCATTTATTCATATTTATGTCCTTATAATGTGTTGTATTTTGTTTGCATTAAGCACCTGTGTAGGTATGTAAATAATGTTTATTGAATTGATGTTAGGTGGTCATTTATCTTCCTTGTGGATAAATGTTATAATGTGTGTATCAGAAAAACAGCCAGCATATGGAAGGAGAAATTTAAGTAGTAGTATAAGTGACAGTTCTCAGACGTTTTCAGGGGAAACAAGTCCTATGCATTTATTTGTTTGCCTTTCTGTTCAGAGGTGACTGTCTCCCTCCTTCCTTTAAAAAAACACACAAAGCATTCCGAACAATCGAAAAATATTAAAATATTAAAGGACAAAGAAAATCAAACCAAAACTAATCACATTAAAATGAACAAAGGAATTCAAAGAGCAGAGGAGTATTATTAAGCACCTAGAATGGGTTAGTTACTGTGTTTAAGGCAGCGAGTGCTGAAAGCCTCAATGTGTCTCTTTTCTTTGTTTTATTTCTTCCTTAGTAGTTTTGGACAGTAGTTTTCAGGGAGTGGAAGAACACGGTTTTATTTCACAAGCCAGACTTTCAGAGTCTTGTGCTAAGTGCTTATCACTGAATCCCCATCTTCTACAACAACTGTGTGGAAAGTATTTTGGGGGACATGCTCATCACTGGCCCTGAGAGTATCTTCTCCTTTTTTATTGAGCTGCATCCATACTTGAGGCAATTATGCCTTAAAATCCTGGTACACTAATTGTTACAGCAGAATTCCTTTGGAAAAGCATATTACAGCCTCATTAAAACCACATTAGTTTATCACAATTTACAGGGAGAGGTCTAGGGAATTAACATAAAAGATATCTGTCACACTAAATTACGTTCTGTAGTATAAGACATCAATTACTGGCTTTAGAAGCAGAGTAGACAAAGACGCTCTTCAATCCACATGCCCGTGTTACCCAAGAATGGTCATCGGCATCCTGCATGAAGACATGTCTCCTAGTTAGGCTCTTTACAAATGGTTGATACAAAAATGGGTACCTACTAGCCGTCAGCCCAGCATACACATCTAATGTAGTCTTCACCACTATTTTCTCAGCAACCCATTTTTACAGATGAAGAAACTGAGTCTCAGTAGGGTTAAAGAATTTGCCCAAGTCATTGAGGGAAAGTTGAGATTAATTCTGATCTGACTAAAAGCACATCCTTTTTCCACTTCTTCATACAGCACTTATAGCCACCACTGAACTGTCATGTTTGGAGCAGAGGTACCCAAGGTAACTAAAGTTTTCACTTCAGATGTAGAGAATTTAAAATAAAAATAAATGTCTAAAATATGTCATTTTGGTACCTTAAAAAAACACAGGATATTCAGAACATAGCTTAACTCTTTTTTGGACATAGAGGACCGTTATATAATAATCCACTGATTGTGCTATAGACATAGATTGGAATTTACATGATTCCTTCCCAGTGGCTGTAATACAGACCTAATGGTGAGCCATCTTCTAGCATGCAGACAAGATCAACATCTAAGAAAGGTAAGAAAGGTCAAGGGGTAAGACCGAAAGGTCCTGAGCTCCTGAAGTCTTCACAGAGCAGAGCCATTATAACTGCTCATATATTTACACGAAAGAGAAATTGTGATAGCAGGGATTGGCAAGAATTTTTTTCTATAAAGGATCAAATGGCAGAGGTGCCTGGCTGGCTTGGTCAGAAGAGCTTGTGACTCTTGATCTCTGGGTCTTGAGTTTGAGCCCCATGTTGGGTGTAGAAATTACTTTAAAAAAATTCTTTTAATTAAAAAAATAAAGGATCAGTTGGCAAATATTTTAGACTTTTCAGGCCATGTGATTCATGCTACAACTACAAACTGCTATTGTAGCTCAAAAGCAGCTACAGACAATTCATAAATGAAGGGTATGTCAATGTTCCAATAAAACTTTATTTACAAAAATAGGCAATAGGCTGGATTTGACCCCAGGGCCATAGTTTGAGGACTCCTGATCTATATAATTAAAAACATGTTATTTTAAGTCTGTCAAAAAAAGCTGAATCTATATCCTAAATTATTTAACTGCCTACCTGAAACTTGTTAAACCCAATTTCTTACCATCTGGTTGCTATCTTCCTGGTTTTCTTTTTTGTCATGAAAGTAGAGAGAAAATATTTCAGTTGCATGACAAGAGCTTGAGTAGAGGAATATGACCATCTTTCTAAAAAATTATTCACTGCATGGAAGATCAAAGTAGCTATCTCTTTACTCAAAAGAACCATCATCTTCACAGTCTTTATCAATTTCTTGTTTTATTTTGGTAGAACTCAAGCAGTATGTTTTTTCGGTAAAAGAATCCCCATTACAACCTTGTCAGCTTCAACCCATTTTCTTTTATTTATTTTATAAATATTCTCATGTTTATAATGTATGTTTCAGGCACAGAGAAAATTTTCTTTACTTATTGCTCTGTAAAGTGGAAAGTTTAATTTACATGGGTAAAAATTTACTTCTTAGAGACTTCTTAAAAGATTTATATTGAAGCCATAGAGTCTTTTTTGGAACCATACCACTAATAGATTTCCCATTGCAGTTTCCATTTATAAGCCTAGTTCTTCGAGCCTCTATGATTATATCGAGTTCCTTGTAGTAAACTTACAGTCTATGGGTTTTTTATGTGTAACAGATTTTATTATAAGACATAACTAATATATGACCTTCTGAGAAAATGTATGAGTTCTGTACATGAGAAAATTATATTTTAAAAATAAATAATTAACAGTGGCAACACTGGAGTAACTTGGAGCAGAACAGCGAGGTAAGTAGAAAAGAGAGATAAGACATAACAAAACAGGCAACAAAAATCTGCAGGAAGCCACAGAGATACAGAGGAAACCAGGATGTGAGGGATCAAGATTTTAGAAGAAAATGTTACTAATTTGAGCCTGACAAATGAATCATGACTTTCTCCTCTGGAGTATTTATCAAATATTAAAGAGTGAGGTGAGAGGCTGAGAAGATGGATGGAAGGCAGCTAATGCTAGAAGACAAGAGAGTTTTCAGCAACCTCATGGGACTGGGGAGAAAAAAGTTGCATTTGGATATGTTATGGCTGCCATGAATCAAGGGACCAAACTCCAAAAAGAAAAGAGAGGCCAAAAACTGAGATCAATGCTCTACTCCTGCTTTACTTCAAGGAATTTGTTGTTTCATAGGCCAGATGAAATGAGAGACTACAAAAATGAGAATATGGCTGGAAATCCAAGAACGAATTTGGAAAGTTTTGTGATGTTGAGGAGTTAGAATTAGAGGTTAGGATCTGTCAAGGGCAGACACTCTGGTAAGTACTCCTGTCTCTTGGTTGAGACTGTACCTTGGAGCTTTGGGCAAATCAAAGGGAGAGTAAATCATGCAAATTCTGCAACTAAGCCTTACAAAGGATGTACTCCAATTTTAAGTGAACTCAGTCCCTGATTAGGTTAAGACAGTTTGCCTCCCTCCTAGCTGCCTGAAAGAATATAGGACAATTTTTCTCTGGAGAAATATAACATCATCCAGGACCTCACAGTTTTTCTTAGATAGTTTCCATCATTCAAAATTAACAGACACACTACCACCACCACCAACAACAACAACAACAAACAAAGAGAAAAAGCAGAGGATAAAAACAGACTTACAGGCAGTATAAATATTAGTGTTATTAGGCACAGAACTTTAAATTACTAATTATTATGGTCCAAGAAACTGATGACAATATGAAGAATTTCATTTTTAAGATGTGTCCTATTAAAAATAATCAGAGGCATGCAGATGTAAACTGAAAGCAAGCTGCTTTCATCATACTAATATGAGGAGATCTATAGACTTTTTTAAAAAAAGATTTTATTTATTTGACAGTGAGAAGCACAGCTAGAGAGGGAATACAAGCAGAGGGAGTGAGAAAGGGAGAAGCAGGCTTCCTGCCGAGCAGGGAGCCCGATGCGGGGCTCAATCCCAGGTCTCCGGGATCATGACCCGAGCTGAAGGCAGTTGCTTAACCAACTGAGCCACCCAGGTGCCCCAGATCTATAGACTTATAGTCAAGAAGACCTATCACAGAAAAGGAAGATATTTCATAAAGATAAAAATCTTTCAGGATGGTATAGCAATCTTAAATTTGCCTGCATCATTTAGCATACTTTCAAAAATTAAGAAGGGGTGCCTGGGTGACTCAGAGGGTTAAGCCTCTGCCTTCAGCTCAGGTCATGATCTCAGCATCCTCGGATCAAGTCCCACATCGGGCTCTCTGCTCAGCAGGGAGCCTGCTTCCCCCTCTCTCTCTCTGCCTGCCTCTCTGCCTTTTGTGATCTCTCTCTCTCTGCCAAATAAATAAATAAAAATTTTTTAAAAAAGAAAAATTAAGAAGCAAGAATTGGCAGGTCTACAAGAAATAGGCAAACCTATAATCATGAGATGGGTGGGTATGTATTTGTGTAGGAGTATTGCTTTAAAATACCACTCTCAAGGGACACCTGGGTGGCTCAATCGTTATGTGTTTGCCTTCGGCTCAGGTCATGATCCCAAAGTCCTGGGATGGAGCCCTGCATCGGGCTACCTGCTCAGCAGGAAGTCTGCTTCTCCCTCTTCCACTTCCCCTGCTTGTGTTTCCTCTCTCACTGTGTTTCTGTCAAATAAATAAATAAAATCTAAAAATAAAATAAAATAAAATACCACTCTCAGGAACTGACAAAGCAGCATACATAAACAAAAATCAGTAAAGACATAGAAACTCTGAATAACACAGTAAAACAACTTGACCTAATTGACACATATGAAACACTGCAGTAAGGACAATATTATGTTATTTTCAACTGCACATGAAACATTACCAAGCTGACCATATGCAGGGCCATAAAACAAATTTCAATGGATGCCAAAGAATGTGACTGATTTATTATAATGTCCTTTGACCACAATAGAATTAAGCTAGAAAACATTCTAACCACAGTAGAATTAAACTAGGAAACATTTGAGTTATCCAAATGTTGGGAAATTAGGCAATATATTTCTAAGTAAGCCATGAGTCAAGGAATAAATTTAAAATCAGAATATGTTTTAAACTAAGTGATAATGAAAATGTGACCACTTAAAACTTGTTAGATGCAGTTGTAGTTGAGATATTATTCCAGCCTAAATGTGTATTTAGAAATAAAGGATGAAAAGAAATCAATGATCTTAAGTGTCAGTTTCAAGAATATAAAAAGACAACAATATAAACCTAAGGAAAATAGAAAACAATAATGTCATAAGAGAATAAACAAGTGAAATAGAAAACAAATGCAGGGGCGCCTGGGTGGCTCAGTTGGTTGAGTGACTGCCTTCGGCTCAGGTCATGATCCCAGAGACCCGGGATCGAGTCCCACATCGGGCTCCCTGCTCAGCGGGAAGCCTGCTTCTCCCTCTCTCGCTCCCCCTGCTTGTGTTTCCTCTCTGGCTGTGTATCTCTCTGTCAAATAAATAAAATCTTAAAAAAAAAAAAAAGAAAACAAATGCAAAATAGAGAAAATCAAGAGTTGGCTCTTTGAAAAACTTTAGCAACATAATCAAGAAAAGAAACAGAAAAATCACCAAAATCTGAAAGGGAAAGGGCATCATTACAGATCCAAAAGACATTAAAAAGATAATAAGATACTATAAGTAAATTGGTGCCAACAAATTTTTGAAACTTTAAATAAAATGGCCAGTCTTTGAAAAACCAAGCTTAGCAAACTGACACGAGAGGAAATAAAAAAATCTGCGTTGTCCTATTACCAACAACATAAAAATAATTTTCTAACAGGAAACAACTATTGTGTTTCAACATAATAGAAAAACAATTTTTTAAAGAAATTAATTATCTATTTAGTAATCTTCCCATAAAGAAATCTTCAGGTCGGGTCAAGATGGCGGAAGGCCAGGTGACCGCATTTCAGGGAGTTCCCTGAAGAGAGCTGAATTCCAACAAAAAAACCACTACAAGACCA